>JAYMGJ010000314.1:0-211443 GCA_037178675.1 Scleroderma bovista
AAATTTCATTGTGAATTAAATTTCATTGAACAATGCTGGGGGTACGTGAAACAGATCTACTGCTGTTATCCACCTTCATCAAAGGATGAGACAACCCTAAGGGCAAACAACCCAAAGAACTACCACATGTCGAGACTCTGAGGAGGAAAGTAGGGACCAAGTGTCTTAGAGTGAAAACCCAAAGAGAGCTCAAATGGAGAGCCTCTGGGTGCTGGATTGCAGCAGTATATATACTACTCTACACGTGTCCTGTGTGAGGCTATCCATGAGGCTGTATGCTGTATGAGGCAGTGAACACAGCTGCCATCCTGTGGTAAGGCTATGCTAATGACATCAAAGGATACAGCATGCACAGCACGAGGCTGTGGTCCAGACAGAGCTACAGATAAGATGCACTAGATAAGATACTATGCTATGATAAGATAAGATAAGATAAGATAAAAAGTTAGACCGTTACACTACTCCCCCCTTAGGTGCAGGATTCCAGACTGCAAAAGGTAGGTTTGCATATGGTAAGATTCTTGGGGATCTGAGTAAATAATGAGTCAAAGTCCAACTGCACCATGTGAAGTTTCCGAGGAGCAGAGGGATTTTCCCTATAAAAATGCTCAACTACTAGAGGAGAGTTCTTCAAATTTGATGAGGGTTCCCATGTTCTTTCATGTTCCTTGTACCCTTTCCAGTGTACCAAGTACTGGAGCTGGCATCTATAAATACGGGACACTACAATATAGTCCACTTCATACTCTTCATCGTGTTCTTCAGAGACATGTACCGGACTGGGCTGGGACACAGGTTGTCCAGGGAGTGGACCTAAATAGAGAGACATTCACTACTGGGTGAATCCAAAGAGTTTTTGGGAGCTTAAGCTCGACCGCATTCGGGGTTACTCGAGTGACCTCATAGGGGCCAATCCATTTCTCCGTAAGTTTCTTAGAAGTGCAACTCAGCATACAAAGGTTGTCTGTCGAGAGCCAGACTTGCTGACTGACAGTATAATCCGGGGCAGGACTTCTATGCTTATCTGCCTGAAGCTTCATGTTGCGTTTAGCCTTCTCAGAAGATTCAACGACTTTGTTAAATATGGCAGCAAAGTCTTTAGCCACTGGGGCTGTTGTCTGCACTGGCTCTATACCCATACATGGGGAATAACTCTGGGTAATTCCAAATGGGGAATCAGTAGTAACCTCTGAGACCGTATTGTTCCAGACAAACTGGGTGATCTTGATCCACTTGGCCCAATCGCTTTGTCAGTCGTTAACATAAGTTCGAAGGTACTGGTTGATTTCACGGTTAAACCGCTCTGTTTGTCCATCAGTCTGAGGGTGGAAGGCAGTAGACATCTTGCGCTTTATGCCTAAGAGTCTGTACAACTCCCCCAGGAAGTTGCTTGCAAAGACCAATCCACAGTCGGACACCACATCAGCAACTTAACAAATTTTCTGAAACAACTTATTTGTCTGGAAAGGGCTGAAATAGTCTGGAGGGTCTTAATGATCTGAGATATCTGAGAATTTTTGGGTATCAGACTGGCCAACTACCTGAAGTTTCTGGAATGTTTGAAGTGTCTGAAGTGTCTGAAGTGTCTGCTTTTAGAAACAGATGTCTGATTCCAGACACTTAAGATGGTTCAGAAATTTCAGACATTCAAAGTGTCAGGCATTTCAGGCATTTCAGATATTTCAGACTCTTCAGATATCTCCAGACATTCTAGGAAGTCACACACATCAAGTGCTCGGACCTTTCAGGCATCTCAGGCACATCAGACATGATCAGACATCTGCAGACACATCAGACACCTGCAGCTACATCAGACACCTCTAGATATTTCAGATTATTTCACTTGTAGACAATCCAGACACTTCTGAACAAATCAGATGGATCAGACAGTAAGACATCTTGGACACATCAGATGTTTCAGACATACCAGATGCATCAGATGTCTGAAGACACCTCAGAAAGTCAGTTTGTCAGACATGTCAAATATTTCAGACACTGAAATCCAGACATTTTAGACACTTCCAGACATTTCAGATAGTTTTAGAATTGGACATGCCAGACATCTCATACACTCAAGGGATTTCAGGCATCTCAAGTAGTCCAGACTTTGTAGCCACCTCAGAAACATCTGACAGTTAGACACTCCATACACTCCAGACATTATCAAACTAATCAGATCCTTCAAATAATATCAGACTGTCAGGCCATCAGACATCTCAGCTACTTTAGCTACATCAGCTACATCAGATATTTCAGATACTTGACACACCTCAGAAAGTCCAGATAGTCAGACACTCCATACACTCCAGATATCTCATACATTCTATGGTGCATTTCACTTAGTCACCACTACATTTGTGTAAGCACCAAATTGGGGATGGAGAAAACTTGAACTCAACCCTAACCCTAATAAGCCAGAGTTAGATAGAGTAATCCACATGAATGGCACAAAAAGCAGCAGCTACTCATGCACGAGCTGCTCGCCTGGCTCAGCTGGCCAGATAGTGACAATGTTGAACCTGGTGTTGTGTTGAGGCCAACTCCAACAGCAAGTCGACATCGAACACGGATGCTGTGGATGGCAGATACCATCACAGTGTGTGCCTAAGTGAGGGAAGAGGTCAGAACAACCAACAACCAACACCAAATGACAGCAATATGCGAGTGGTGGTCTTCCTTTGCGGTTCTGGTATTTAATCTCCACAGGGGAATGTGCTGCACGCCTTCAGGCAGGATGCAGGAGGGAAGGGAAGGGCTTCTGATGGGGATGGAATGCGACTGGGGATGGTATTGACTCCTCTTCAGCCTACCACAGTGGTTGGGAAGAGTCCTGGGATTGAAGAGCAATGATAGATTGATGACAGGGGTGTAACAGCAGTGATGGAGCAACAGGGAAGCAAGGGGACAGTTCCTGCTTCAAGAATGCGATGGAAAGTGATGGGATGGAGTGGACAGAGATGCTAGACTGCGCTTGAGCCTAGAGAAATGATCAGATACAAGATATATCTGATAAACAACAATATAGGAGCTTTAGGCCAGCACTGAGTGACCTACAAGTCCAAAGACAGAGATAGAGCTTATAGACAGTGAGGGAGAGTGAATGTGGTCGCTTTATTGAGGGGGAAGCAGACACTTCCTTGCAGCCTTTGGCTGCTGGTTTATATACAGGAGGGGCTGTGGCCCTGTAAGCACAAATGACTAAGTGCTTGGTAAGAGATTGGTAAAAAATTGGTAAGCAATTGATAAGCAGTGTAATCAGGCTGAGTCATCAATGGGGAGAGCCTGAACAAGCTGCTGAGCCAAGGGAAAGAGCAAAAACATAGGTAAAAAGGGGTGTATAACCAAGAATATGGAAAAATCATTGCATGGGGCCCAAAAGAGAGGGGGGGAAAGCAGGGGATGAGTAGATCGAAGCTAAATGAGCATATGCGATGACATAATGCATATGAATCATAGGGGCATGAGTCATGAATTGATAAGCAGCATGATAAGCATGATTTGAAGGATGATTGGTAAGTGATTGGTAAGGGGAGTAATGGGGATTAGTAATGCAAAGAGGGGATGAATAATGCGCAGCAGAGTGAGTCGGAGTGAGCCAGAGTGACTCTGTGTGACTCAGACAGAAGGGAAGCACAACCTGTGATTTATTGAACTTTAGATCTGGAGATGAGCTTCTGAAGCAGTGCCACTGATGGGAGTGGCTGGGGGATAATAAAAGAATTGATCCGACCAGAAGAGCAGTGTCAGGGGGCCTGGAATGACAAGTAGAGTCACAGCTGGTCACAGAGTGTAACAAATCCCCTGGATTGAGCTTCTGTAGAGCAAAAACGCAAAATTTGGTGCTCCCGAAGTGCAGTCTTCCCTTGAGCAGTAAGGGGAAGGTTCTGTACTCTATTAGGGCTCCTAAGAAGGGTTCTAGAGCACTGTTTCATTTGTGTTTGTTGCGGGATAGCAGGGAAGTGAAATGTGAATAGCGGATTTGACGTGTCCAGGGAAGTGAGATGAATGATAGAGGGAGATGGATGTGACAGGACTCTGGGATGAAAGGACCATATGCAGAGGACTCAGGAGACACAGAGACGACCAGGTATGAGTTTTCAAGTCTAACGATAGACTTGAGACGACCAAAGTACATGCACGACGCAGGACTGACGAGGAGAACGCACTGACCAAGAACGAGAGGGACTGAGGGAGCAGGCTGGGAAGATATGTACCAGACAGTACACAGGAGCTCAGGGAGAGGCTGTCCCAAGAGTAGGACATAGTTGAGGTCTGCTGCAATAGCGGAGAAATGTTCCAGAGAAAATGCGGACTCCATAGTGAGTGATGAAGTGGGTGTCTGGATTGCAGGTGGAATATCTCCGTGGGAAATGAACGGATTTACGTCGGAACTTGACAGGCAGATAGACCATTGTCTAGGCTCCATGATGGTATAGTCACATGATTGATAGCTTCAAAAATGGCGGAGCTATTCAAAATATCAGAATGCTGGCACTGGGTGCCTAAATTTGACATTTGGGCACTAAAAATGATTCTTCCTTTTCTCCTTCATTTCTCTATTGTTTCTTCTGCTTCTTTGGTTGTTCTGGTATGGGAGTTGGACTGCAGTAGGTTGCATTCCTCTCTCATACTGAAATGATCATCAATCCTCGGATTCTTCTGCTTCTTGGCGGTTCTTGTGTGAGGGATGACTGCCAGACAATGGCATTCATCTCTTGCTCCAGGATAGTCATTCTTGTGCGATAGATGGCTATGACGAGCTTGTATTCATTCTTTGCATAAGGATAGTCTTGACTTTGCGTGATATGGATAGCAAGGGCTGTCTGTATCCCTCAAGTCAGGACAATCTTTCAACAGATCTTGGGTGTGTGTTCTTCACATTAGTTTCATCGGCTAACTTTCTCCATGTCCACAGTACCAAACACGTTTGATGCGTGACAGCGGGTGCAGCCACGGCAGATACGATCCTGCCGAACCTACGACCAGTATATATTCAGAGTAGATTACAACCTGAAGCTGAAGCCCAAGTGTTCTCGCCCTACTTCCTGTGTGTCTAAGCTTGCCCATCTATATCTCTTGCGCCCTCAGCTGTACCGCTTGTATCATATCGCCCACCATTCCTGCACTCGTCATATCCTGCACTCATTATCTTAACTGTTTGGACTTGGGACAGAAACATGGCAGAATGAGCTTGGTGTTACGGTCCAACTTTTTATCTTATCTAATCTGCGATTAGATAGCGTTTATCTTATCTTAGTGTACAGCCTCTATCTTATCTACCTAGTCTAGACCTGTACCTCGTGCTGTACATGCTGCCACCCTTGACATCATTACGCATAGCCTTAGCTCCACAGTGATGTCATTACATAGCCTTCTACCTGCATGTAGCCTCATGCATAGCCTCGCGTAGCCCTCGTGTATAGTAGTATATATACCGTGCAATCCAGCACCCAGAGGCTCCCCATTCGAGCTCATCTTGGGTTATTGCTCTAGATCCTCGCGTCCTATTTCCTCTCAGAGTTTCGCATGTAGTTGGGTCTTAGGTGTTCTGCCTAGGGTCGTCTCACCTGAGCTTGAATCTATACATCTTACTCGCTCTACTACGCGCTTTCCTAGCCTTATAAGGAAACTATACCCGGACTCCAGGGTTAAGGAGCTTCACCTTCATACCTTTCCATTTCGTTCACGGCCAGCCTTTAGTGCCGTTCCCGTAGTGCTTCGGCATTGGGAGTTTCTAGCACCGTTACCTTTACATACTGTACACCAGCCCAGGGTCGTGCCTGGTGTCTGAAGGTCGGCGCCCGTTCAAGAGAGGTTCGCAGCCTCAAGGCGATTGAGACGTACATACTCAGTAGTTCCTGCGTCCGTGCAGAGGTAGACCTTGTGATCTGCAGCCACTAGCCGTTTGTTCTTTGCATAGCTGTGCCACTGCCCTGACCCGGCGAGCGCGACAGGCGAACAAAGTCTTACGCTTAGTTTAGTGGAACCGCTGTGGGGATCTAGTCCCAAGTACCATTACTCCTACGTCACCCCTTACGCTACCACCATACCTTACCAGTTCCCTCGCCACCTCGTTGAAGCGCAACAGGAGCGCTTGGCGATCATTTACGGTCCCCGCCCTGACACCCTTGTCAAGGTACAAGAAAGGGAGTCAGCGATTGAAGAGGAGTTCCAGTTTACCAACGCTGTTGCCGCCTACAGTTGCCTTGTCAGCGACTTCGAAATCCAAGTCCTCCTCGGCTTCCATTGTTCCCTTCCTGTCCCGCCCCTGCCAGACCTCCCGCTCGCGCGCCGCCGTACGTTCCGGTCTTCCCGTCTCCGACCGGTTAAACAAAGACCTACCCCCTATTCCCGTCTCTGTCCCTACTAGTTCGTCATGGCAGACCTTGACCAACTCCTCGCCCAGCTTGTCCAGGGACAAATCGCCCTGCAGGCACATATCGCGGCCCTTACGGCTGCACAGCCTCGACCTGCACCGCCGTCGCGCAAGAAGGTGGTCGCGGATCCCGGGAGTTACGATGGCTCCCCTCAGAAATTCCACGAGTGGTGGTCAAAGATCAAGATCTGGATACAGATCTCAATGGAGGGGGCGAACGACGCCCAGGTTACCGCCGCAGTTCTCTCCCGGCTCACTGGCCCGAAAGCTGGTCGGTGGGCTCAGGTCCGTCTGGATGGCTGCATGGCGGCAGCCCAGGCCCTTGCCAACGCCCCGCCCGTCCCGGCCGGAGATCCTCCGCCCCCGCCAGCCTGGCCCGCTTGGGATGATTTCGCAGAGGAGATAGAAGGGTTCTTTCTCCCCGGAAACAACGCCGAGTGGGCACGTGCCCAACTGCTTCGCCTTAGGCAGGGCCCGAGGCAGAGGATCGACGACTTCTTGGCGCAGTTCGAGGCGCTCAAGAACCAGGGAGACTGTGGGAATGAGTACGCCCGTGACCTGCTCGAACGCGCGCTCCAGAGGAAACTCTTGGAGCAAATATATATACAGGGAATGCGACGAGACACGTACGAGCGGCTCGCAAACTCTGCTCGCGCAATGGGAAGAGCCCAAGAACTCTTCCTCATCAATCTCCAAGGGCAAGGCTCTGCCCGATATTACCAGGGCCAGTCGTATTCGTCTTCAACCGCATCTGGGAGTGGTGTCCCCATGGACATAGGTGCCGTTGAGGCAAACCAGCAAAGGGGTAAAGGGCCCCAGTGCTACAATTGCCAATTGTTTGGCCACATCGCACGTGAGTGCACAAAGCCGCGCCGCCCTCGTCGTGGGCAACCACAAGCACGGGCAACGCAAGCCCAGCCGGAGGATGACCGGCTAAATGCGGTAAGAGGAATGACGTTTGCAGAAATGCAGGCGTTCTTCAGGGATTTAAAAGACTAAAGAGTGAGGATAAAACGGGCATCCTCGCTCTCGAGTCTTCATCGGACTTAGCTGTACGAATTTTGGACTATAGACTTTCTCACGCTACTACTCCTGCAGTGCAGGAAATATTTAAATATCGCATTGCTTTGTTACGTACAAAAATAGCGAAAACCCATAAAAAAGTGTCTTCGGTAGTTTCTTCTGTCTCTGTTTCTCCTTCTCGCTACTCTGTGTTATCTGTTGATACTATGGACTGTGACTCGGACTATGCTACGCCTTCTAAGGGGGTCCCTGCAAAGGGCTCGGCACCGGAAGTAAAATCGAGCGTGCTTAATTCCCGGTTGAATAAAAATGTTTCTTCTCCTTCTTTGGCATCTAAGGAACCGGAAAGTCCCGCCGGCAACTTGGAAGTTTCTATGGACTTACGAAGGTCCTTCACGATGGAGCGTGAAGTGACGGTACCGGTCTGCATCCGCGGGCTGCTTAATACTATTAAAGTAGACGCTCTGCTAGACAGCGGCACTACTGGTTGTTTTGTTGACAAGAGCTGGGCTCTTGATCGACAACTTCAGTTATCTAAGCTGGTGAAACCCGTCCCTGTGCTTAACGTAGATGGCACTAGGAATCAGGAGGGTGACATTACGCATTATGTATTGTTAACAGTCGGTATTGGGAAACATGCTGAAAAGCTGTGGTGTGCCGTCACATGCCTTGGAAAAGTGCCGCTTATCCTTGGCCACACCTGGCTTCAGAAGCACAACCCCGATATAGATTGGGTAACAGGCCAGGTTAATTTAACAAGGTGTCCTCCAGAATGCAAGTCACTTTTAGAGACACGCTTTGCTAAGTTATTACGAGAGAATGAGTCTCAGGAAACTTGGGTGCAAGCTTTGAAAGCTCATGAATCAAAGGTCACTATCGATGAGTCGACCCTAGAAGAAGCTCAGAAGCAGGTACCTAAAGAGTACTGGGAGTTCTTAGACGTATTTAGTAAAAAGTCGTCAGAGCGCATGCCGCTAAGAAAACCTTGGGATCATGGAATTGATCTAAAAGAAGACTTCCCGCCCAAAAAGGGAAGACTTATTCCACTCTCTGTTGATGAACAAAAAGAAGTCGAATCGTTCCTCGATGATCAACTCGCTAAAGGATATATTCGGCCTTCTATTAGTCAGCAGACGTCACCGGTCTTCTTTATCCCGAAAAAGGACGGCAAGAAGCGCATGGTACAGGATTACCGTTATGTAAACGACTGGACAATTAAAAACAACTATCCGCTGCCGCTTATCTCTCAGCTTGTTGACAAGCTTAAGGGTTGTAAACTCTTCACGAAAATGGACCTTCGGTGGGGTTATAACAATGTGAGAATTCGCGAAGGCGATGAGTGGAAAGCTGCGTTTGTAACGCACAAAGGGGCTTTCGAGCCATTAGTTATGTATTTCGGTCTCTGTAATTCACCCGCGACATTCCAGAAGATGATGAATGAAATCTTCCACGATATGTCAGATGTCTGCGTGGTGTACATCGATGACCTTATGATATTTACGGATACGGACGATCAGGAAAAGCATGATAGAATCGTGCTGGAAGTTTTGAAACGGTTGCGTGATAACGATTTATTTGTCAAACCCGAGAAGTGTCGCTTCAGAGTCACCGAAGTCGATTTCCTCGGAATGATCGTGTCACGTGAGGGTATCAAGATGGACCCTGAGAAAGTTAATGCTATTTTGAAGTGGCCTGAGCCAGTGAACGTAAAACAGGTTCACGCGTTCCTAGGTCTCGGCAATTTCTATAGACGTTTCATTAAAGATTATGCAATCATGGCTAGGCCCATGACGGACCTTATGTGTAAAGATACGGTATTTAATTTTGGAGAAAAGGAACGCGCTGCGTTTGAGACTTTGAAAGCTGCCTTTACTCGTGCTCCGGTACTTCAGTACCCTGACCAGGACCGCGAATTCCGCCTCGAAACCGATGCGTCTGAGTTCGCCGTCGGGGGAGTGATATCCGTGAAGTGCGAAGACGGTGAATTCAGACCCGTCGCGTACATGTCACATTCCATGACACCTCCAGAACGAAATTATCCTATTCACGACAAAGAGATGCTGGCCATTATAAAAGCAACTGAGGCCTGGCGCCATTATCTTGAGGCCACTCCTTATGCCTTTGAGATCTACACGGACCATCATAATTTAACGTACTTCACCAAGTCACAGAACTTGTCTAAGCGCCAAGCGCGCTGGCAGATGTGGATGACGCGGTTTAACTATTCGCTTATCTATAAAAAGGGAACCCAGATGCACGTTGCAGATCCGCTTAGTAGGCGATCGGACCATTACATATCTAGTTCCGACGATAACAAGGACCAGGTCCTGTTGAACCCGGTATCTATTAAACTGATCGACGTCACTGATCAGTCTTACGAAGAGCGACAGTCGCTCATTACGAATTTTCACGATACTCCGGTTGCTGGTCATAAAGGAGTAAAAGCTACGTATAACGCGCTCAGGAAGCATTATTCTTGGAAAGGGATGAAAGAGCAGATTCAAACCTACGTGAAGCACTGTCAAAAGTGCCAACAGTCCAAGGTGTCGAATCAAAAGACTTCTGGAAGTCTTATTCCTCTCCCTACCCCCAGCGGCCCGTGGCTTGACGTCACTATGGACTTTACCGAGATGCCGGAATCCCTCGGTTACAATTATATATTAGTCGTGGTTGATCGGTTCTCCAAAGAAGTCGTGTTTGTACCTTGCACTAAAGAGGAAACCGCCTTGTCAACCGCTGAGTTATTTAGAGATCATGTTTGGTGTCAACATGGACTCCCGTCTTCTGTCGTGTCAGACCGCGGATCGGTCTTTGCAAGCAACTTCCTGGGGGAGTTGTATAGACTCTTAGGCATAAAAAGGAAGATGTCTACGGCATTTCACCCTCAAACCGATGGTCAAACGGAGCGGTTGAACCGCAAAATTAATCAGTATCTCCGAACCTACGTTAATGATCATCAAAGCGACTGGGCCAAATGGATCAAGATTGCCCAGTTCGTTTGGAACAACACGGTTTCGGAGGTAACCACTGATTCACCATTTGGAATTACCTGGAGTTATTCCCCATGTATGGGTGTTGAACCAGTGGACACAGTAGCCCCAGCGGCTAAAGACTTTGCCGCCGTGTTTAGTAAAGTCGTTGAGTCTTCTGAGAAGGCAAAACGTAATATGAAGCTTCAGGCGGATAAGCATAGAAATCCCGCCCCGGACTATGTTGTAGGTCAACAAGTTTGGCTTTCTACGGACAATCTTCGTATGCTAAATCGTGCCTCTAAGAAGCTTATGGAGAAGTGGATTGGTCCTTATGAGGTCACTCGTGTAACCCCGAATGCGGTTGAGCTTAAGCTCCCGAAAACTCTTCGGATTCACCCGGTTGTGAATGTTTCTCGAGTTAAACCGTATTTAGGTCCCCTCCCTGGACAGCCCATGTCTCGGCCCGGTCCGATACATGTTTCTGAAGAACGCGATGAAGAATATGAAGTGGACTATATTGTAGCCTCTCGTATTTATAAAAGACAACTCCAGTATCTGGTACATTGGAAAGGATACGAAGAACATGAGAGAACATGGGAACCCTCGTCAAATTTAAAGAATTCTCCTCTGGTAGTCGAGCGCTTTTACCGGGAAAACCCCTCCGCCCCTCGAAAACTTCGTATGACCCAAGCGGACTTTGACTTGTTATTTAGTCGTGTTCCCGAAAACCTCACAGTTTGCGACGCTCAGTTCTGCAGTCTGGAATCCTGCACCTGAGGGGGGAGTAGTGTTACGGTCTGACTTTTTATCTTATCTAATCTGCGATTAGATAGCGTTTATCTTATCTTAGTGTACAGCCTCTATCTTATCTACCTAGTCTAGACCTGTACCTCGTGCTGTACACGCTGCCACCCTTGACATCATTACGCATAGCCTTAGCTCCACAGTGATGTCATTACATAGCCTTCTACCTGCATGTAGCCTCATGCATAGCCTCGCGTAGCCCTCGTGTATAGTAGTATATATACCGTGCAATCCAGCACCCAGAGGCTCCCCATTCGAGCTCATCTTGGGTTATTGCTCTAGATCCTCGCGTCCTATTTCCTCTCAGAGTTTCGCGTGTAGTTGGGTCTTAGGTGTTCTGCCTAGGGTCGTCTCACTTGGAGTGTCGGAGGGGGGAAAAAGCAGGTGCTTACTGCAGGTCATACTGTTTACCACAAGAAATGCACAGCTCCAGGTGAAGCAGCTCAGCTCACAGTGCTATGAAAGGGTTCCCAAGGACATAACCACAAGTTTTGACTATGCATAGACTCATTTTCAGTACATGCGGCAATTTGCCTTCCATCGGAAAATTTTCCTCACTCATTTTTGTATATTTTACAAATCGGTTTTGGGGATCTATTCCTACCATGAAATAGAGCATTTTGGCAAAAAGAATAGGAAAACAAGTCAAATTTTCAAGGGGTAAAAATCTTACACAAAAGTAGTGGTGAAATGCACCATAGAACTGTTCAGATATCTCAGATAGTTTAAAAACTCTAGAAACCTCAGAAATCCCAGAAAGCCAGACACTTCATATACATCAGACTTCTTCCAATAATTTCAAACTATCAGAACATCAGACATTTCAGATACTTCAAATACTTCAGCTACATCAGATACTTTAGATAGTTTAGACATCTCAGAAAGCCCAGATGGTCAGATACTCCATACACTCCAGACATCCCATACACTCTAGAATTTTCAGATACTTCAGCTAGTTCAGAAACTCTAGAATCTTCAGAATTCCCAGAGTCAGCCATTTCAACTATTTCAGATAAAATCAGACCAACCAGATGCATCAAACAACTTAAGACCATCAGATCATTAAACATTTCAGATACCTCAGCTATTCTAGCTACTTCAGAAATTTCAACTACTTCAGACATTTCAGAGAGCCCAGATTGTTAGACACTCCATACCCTTTAGACATCTCATACCCTCTAGAAAATTTCAGATACTACTTTGGGAAGTCCAGACTCTCCAGCCACCTCAGAAGTCACAGAGAGTTAGATACTTCATATATTCCAAACATAATCTGAATAACAAGATATTTTAGATCACTGAGACTATCAGACATCTTGGACACTTCAGCTACTTGAGAGATCTTAAATACTTCAGAGACTTCAGATCATTCATAAACCTCAAATAGTCAAACTTTTCAGATGCTTCAGACTTTCTATACACTTTAGTATTTTTTAGACATTTCTGATATTTCTGACACTCTAGACACCTCAGACATCCCAGATAGTCAAACACCTCATATATATCAGATACTTCAGATGGTCAGTGCACCAGACATATTAGAAACTTCAGATGTCACATACACTCTAAGACTTTTCAGACACCTCAGGGGGCCTAGATACTTCAAACAACTCAGACATCCAAGATGATTAGATATTTCATATAATGTTAGTTACTTCAGAGACTTCAGATGTCACATTACACTCTAAGACTTTTCAGACACCTCAGGGGATCTAGATACATCAAACAACTCAGACATCCAAGATGGTTAGATATTTCATATATGTTAGTTACTTCAGAGACTTCAGATGTCACATTACACTCTAAGACTTTTCAGACATTTCAGGGGGCCTAGATACTTCAAACAACTCAGACATCCAAGATGGTTAGATATTTCATATATGTTAGTTACTTCAGAGACTTCAGAGATTTCAGATGGTCAGTGCACCAGACATATTAGAAACTTCAGATGTCACATTACACTCTAAGACTTTTCAGACACCTCAGGGGGCCTAGATACATCAAACAACTCAGACATCCAAGATAGTTAGATATTTCATATACATTAGACATAATCAGATAACCATGATTTAAGACTAGTAGGTCATTGGAACCTTAGATATCTCAGCTACTTCAGTAATTTCAGACACTCCAGACACTCTACTAGGTAGTCAATGTATCAGACATATCAGACATTCTAGATATTCTATACACTATAAGACATTTTAGATATCTAGACACCCAAGAACCCTCAGAGATCTCAGATAGTCAGATACTTCATAGTAGGCTTCAGACATGATCAGACTAATCAGATTCTTCAAATCATTTCAGACCATCCAAATATTAGACATTTCAGACACTTCAGATATTTCAGACACCTCAGAAAGCCCAGACATTTAGACACTGCATACACTACTACTACAAACATCCATACACTCACAAATTCAGACTAGCCAAATTCTTGAAGCAATTTACTACTAAGACCATCAGATCATTAGTACTAGTAGACATTTGGCATATGTCAGCTACTAGTACTACTAGTACTTCAAAGGCTACTATCTCAGATACTAGTACTTTAGTAAAATTGAGATGAACACATCAGGAAACCTACAAGTTAGTACTTAATCATGCTTGATTTGGACTTAATCCCACTTCATTACTTAAATATTTCTGACAAGTTCCCAAGTCTAGTAATAAGATGACCAAGGACAACTTGCCAAGACACCTAAGTAAACTAAGTCGACTAAGCTAAATATAATGTGTAGCTGTCATCAAAAATGGTGGTTGCATTGTCGGCATTGTTGTCAGCTTGCATATAAGTCTTTACTGCAGTATATCAATTTATTACAATAGTTACTACATCAATTTGCTAGCAGTACTACTAACTATGCTCGCCATCACTGTGCAGCGGTCAGCAGTCATCATACCATTGAGATATGGTAGTGGGGGAGCTGCCACTGCCATCATTGTCATGCTGGGGTTGGTGGTTGTCGTACCATCAGGATGTGGCAGTGGGGGAGCTGCTGCTGCCGACAGTGTCATGCTGGTGCTGGTGGTGGGGTCATGGCAATGGGGCTGCCATTGTTATCATCATGCTGGTGGTGGTTGGGCCTGATGTGCTTGTGCTGGGTGGGTTGACCGTTGTTGCTGCTGTTGTGCTGGTGCTGGTGTTGGGTCATGGTGGCCTGCTGTTGTCATGGATGCTGGTGGAGCAGCTGCACTATATTAATGCCAAGTTCAGTATGCAGATGAAGCAGAAGAGGAAGGGGAAGGGGACTTACTGGCTGGATAAGGTATCCAGGAGTGAGGGTGGGCTGGTTGGACAGGCCCAGGTACCAAAGCCATCACCCATGCTGGTCATCTGGGGGTGGGGGTAATAGGGATATGTGGATGGACATGCAATGAGAATCATGATAGCTAGCATAAATTATAATAAAGGGTGATGATGAACAACCACAGCTGGATCCCACAAAGATATACACTATCATGACACAACTCAATTATACCCTTTCAGAACTGTTTATACTAACTGCTTGTACAATGTGACAAGCTTCATTGAGAAGGACACCAATTTACTAGATGCCACTTTTGTCTCATTACTACTAGTGCACTGGCATTCATCCAATTTGTTTGTTGCCAAACTTGTTTCAGGGCTGTCACTTGCAACAGTGGAGAACCACTTGAAAGATGAGTCTATCACTGTGCAGGTACAAGTGGGCTTTTGCCCACTTCACCAACCAACTTCCATTCTCTCTCCTGACAGCTTGCTTTCATGATTGGGTGACAATGAACAACCACTGCTAGATCCCACAAAGATATACACTGTCATGACACAACTCAATTATACCCTTTCAGAACTGTTTATACTACTAACTGCTTGTACAATGTGACAAGCTTCATTGAGAAGGACACCAATTTACTACTAGATGCCACTTTTGTCTCATTACTACTACTAGTAGTACACTGGCATTCATCCAATTTGTTTGTTGCCAAACTTGTTTCAGGGCTGTCACTTGCAACAGTGGAGAACCACTTGAAAGACGAGTCTATCACTGTGCAGGCACAAGTGGGCTTTTGCCCACTTCACCAACCAACTCCCATTCTCTCTCCTGACAGCTTGCTTTCATGATTGGGTGACAATGAACAACCACAGCTGGATCCCACAAAGATATACACTGTCATGACACAACTCAATTATACCCTTTCAGAACTGTTTATAGTAACTGCTCATACAATGTGACAAGATTCATTGAGAAGGACACTGATTTACTAGTAGTAGATGCCACTTTTGTCTCATTACTACACCATTTGTCCAATTCATTTGTTGCCAAACTTGTTTCAGGGCTGTCACTTGCATTGGAGAACCACTCAAAAGATGAGTCTATCACTGTGCAGGCACAAGTGGGCTTGCGCTCACTTCGCCAACCAACCCCCATTCTCTCTCCTGACAGCTCGCTTTCATGATCAGTGGGTGACAATGAACAACCATAGCTGGATCCCACAAAGATATACACTGTCATGACACAACTCAATTATACCCTTTCAGAACTGTTTATACTACTGTTGAACCAAACACGATTATGGACAATGTTGTTTATCCACCTCAACAACTCAGGGTTTCCTAATTCATTTGACAAGTGTCATGTCAAAGCACAGCTGCAGTCTTTGCTCATCCCTGATATGATTGTTTCCTGCAGGAGCATCAAGTACCATCATGTCACCAACTATTCTCAAAGCAAAGGCATCAACTACTACTATATGCTCAGCCACCAGTCCATCTGGCTTTCATATGGTGCATGGAAGACTGTTGAGGATGGATTGAGGGTGGTGGAGAAGGGGCAGCATCAGCTGGTGCCTGGTGGTGGGATGGATGAGGATGACAAGAGTGTGGTCAGTGGCAGTGATGCTGGGATGGAGTATACACATCAAGATGTGGTGCCTGACAATGAGAGCAAGGACAACTTACTCATTGTGTGTGTTGGCACACATGGGGTTGTGGTACCAGGATGCCAATAAAGCAATGCAGTATGGAAGCTTGGGACTGCACTTGCCTAGCATTCAGGTGTGCCTGCATACATGGATGAGGGGGAGTCTGGATGGGGATCAGAGTGGGACAAGAAGGGCACAAGCAGTGGAATTGGTCCTGGTGCTGGAGGCTCACTTTTACCCACAAAGGAAGGTGGGATGATTGTGAACACTGTGCCTGCTGCGGTGGAGGAAGTCTCTACAAGTTGCAGCCATTGCTGGTGGCTGATCATGGTCTGGATTGTCACCAGCTGCATACCCTCATTTGTGCTGCATTTCTTGGGGCAAATGCAGCATCTGAACATCTGTCTGGCATGGTGCAAGAAGCTCACCATCTTCATACTCAACACCATCAGCCAGGCATCATTGCAGCTACTAACCTAGTACAAGAGCTTTATCCCAACCAATGACCATGCATGATTCAGGAGAAATGCAGTCCCTAGCTGGTACTTACATCCTTCCATCCCTAGTAGTACTACTACCCTTGGTGTTTTCCCCTCTCATAGCATAGGTTCCACATTTTGTTTATGAATGGACTAGTAGTCATACATCCACCTTAGCAATATCTCATGTCATAGCATCAAGCACAAATCAGACTATCAATCACAATGAAATATAGAAAACTAGTAGTAAGGTGATATTAGTATCCTACTATGACTGGTGAGGCAAAATCAAATGTCCTGACTTCATGGCCTCCATGTCTTCTTCAGCGTACTGCATTACTAGTAGTATGAGGATGGCAGTTCCATCACCCACCACTGTAAGGGGGTAGTCATTGTTGAACAACAATGGGGGCTTTGTGGGGACAGTGAAGATATCTGAACCTTATTTTGTACTGACCAAGTTGTTTAAGCATTTTATTGCACTGATCCAAATTTACACATTGACCCAAAACACATATATTCAATAGCATTGAAAGGATGAAAGATGAAAGAGAAAATATTTAAAAAGCTAATTGAAATGCATGATAATCAGAAAATTTGTTTACATAAAATGCAGCAAAAGCAGAAAGTGAATCAGAATAGCTAAAATTATGTGGAAGATGATCTTTTCCATAAATGCCAATCAAATGTGCAGGCCACATTATGCTATCCAAATGAATGACACTAACAACTCTTTCATTATTTTCATTGAACTCTGGCTCCACCATCCACATGCCTGTGGATTGACAGGGTTCCTCCCCAATTACATCAAACCACTTCACCAAAGCACAAGGATACAATATATTGCGATATGAGAATGAAAAAAAAAGAACCACCTGTGCAACAAACAGACCATGAAAGCCCACTAAAGATGGATTCTTTTCAACAAAAACACAATCATAGTGTGGTGGTCCATTTCTCCATGAGGGAGATGCATGTATGTGCTGATGCTGCATACCCTCAATTCCACAAAGGTCACTTGGAGCATGAAAGGTTGCAACTGCAGATTTGTAGGAATATGCTTTTTCCAAAATTTGAGGACAGTTTTCAGGAATATCAACAACTTGAGGATTGTGTTGCTGAAAAACAAATTGTGCAACAAAATCTGGTAACTCTGGGCAACCAATAGTATTTCCCATTTCATCAAATGTTCTGTAATGTCATGGATCTAAGTTTAGATCAAAAATCATCAGCCAATAGTACTACTTTATAGTTTGAATAAAAAACCTACAAGGCTGCTTAGCCAATTCTACCATTGCTTCTGATATTTGAGAAGTATCAACATCTTCAACATCCTCTAAGCATGTATCGTCCTTAAACTTGTCATCCTCATCAAAATCTACTGCCACTGTTTCAACTCCTGCTGGAACTAATGGAGTGTCAAGAAGACCTACTCAACAATTAAACTCATGCATATTATCAAACTAGCAGAATACATTTACCTTTGGAAACCTGTCTAGCTTGAAAATTGACAATATTATCAAGACGTTGATTGATAACAAGCATTTGCCCTAATGCCTCATGATGGTTTGACCTTCTCCAAGGCTTCTTAACAGCATCAATATGTTTGGACTCAGTGATAGAGGAGCAAAGACCATTAGGTGCACCAAATTGTTGCACCAGTTGCTGATAGTGCTGAAGAGCATGGATACGAAGAATAGATATACCATGAGGACGTATTCCAACTTCTTGAAAAATGGTACACTTGGTCTCAAAGCGTTGAAGAGCATTTTGCATTGCATCCAAATCAGCTTCATCTAGAGTTGATTGTCGCACAATATAACAGAATTCCATAAATGCTGCAATTGCTTGTACCATTTTATCTGGTACAAAATCAACAATGGCAGGCAAAAAGACCTGTTCCACAATGTTAAGGATAAAAGTAGTACAAGAGTATCCTAATACTACTTACTTTCATCAGAGCCTTTGAGTCATTTCAAGTCCACTGTTTAAATCCACGGCCTTGATGAAAGTGTCTAAGACCTGGAAATGGTGGAGCAGCAGCAATACTACTCCTGGTAAATATTACACATTATCACTCAAATGTCAGCAGTTCTTACCGACGATCAATCTCAGCTAGGATAGCAGCTGCATTGTCTTTATATGTCAACTCAATATATTGCTCAACCCAAGATACTAAATGATCCTTGAATGTCCCCTTGATAGTTTGATGGAGGATATCAGGAGCAATGAGTTCATGGATATCTGCCCTAGGAAAAGCAGCTGTAAATGGCTAATATGTGGTTAAATAAAAGTAATATTGTAAGAATGTGAAGAGCTTACCAAAATATCATCAACAACTCCATACTCTTTCCAAAGAACTTGAGAACAAAATGCATTTAGAAGGGCTCTGGTGTGTCTATGATGATGGGGGCAAACATCCTCCTTTCCATCCAAATTTTTACAATGTGCAGTACATCTAGACAATAGTACTGTTAATGCATATAAAAGTGTTTACATAGAATACTCACTTTGGACACCATCCCTGAACAATGCAAGCCAGCAAAACTTGTTCTGGATAGTCAGCAATATAAGGGCCAAGACCATATATTGCTCTTTGAAAATTCCCATCAGCACATAGAGTTATTTCAGGTTTTTCCATTGCTGGCTTCATAGTTTCAAACACAGCAGTTAAGGAAGTATGAAATAAATGGCGATGAAAAGTACGAAATTCAGGGTCTTTTTCAAATTCCCTGTCAGCTAGTATGATAATTTTTGTCTTGATTAAATTTGAATGTTCAAAGACAGTAATAATGTACTTACTTTTGGGAATAGCAAGAAACCCTAACAGACTCACTGCCTGTCCATGACCACGACATGCACAATTGTGGACATTACCAGTACTGATATAGATTGGCCAGTATTCATTGTTGCCAGTGGCAACTGACACAGTAGTCTTGTCACTTCCTAGAATAATAGGCACAAACATGGCACCATGATTTTCTGGATTTTCTGAAAGTGCATTCTGAAATTACATAGTATGTTCAGAGGCTCTGCCAAATGCCTTAGTATAAATGATAATATAATACTTACACACTGTTCCCATGCCCAATTCCCAGTCATAAAGTCTGACCAAACTCTCTGGTGACTATTTCCAAATGCTTGGCATGGTGCATAGTCAATAAAGTCCTTCACTTCTGGATTTGATAACTGCTTCTGAATCAGAGCCTTTGGATCTCTGATCCACATATCATATGTCCCTTTCTTCCAAGTTGGCACACTAGAATCTTCATCCACAAGCTCTCCAGCATCAATGTGAGTTGCTGAAAGACATTGCCATGTTTCTTCAGGAGATATATCATCAATTAGATTATAGAGCTCTTTGTGATTGGAAAATGGTGGTGTTCCTCTTTCATGAGCTGCCCATATATCCATCAATTTATCAATTCGACCACCAGACATCTCATCATGATGGAATATAAAGTCTGCAAGCTCAAATTGAGTTCGCTTGTTGAATGGATGCCATGGTCTATTTAAGTTTGGATCAACAGGTGGGCTTGGGGGACTATTGGGTGGAAGATCTTGACCATTTACATCACAGGGTGTGCCTAAAGCCATTAGTCACCAGTGGACTCCCATTATATTTGATGATACCTTACCATCCAAGATGGGGTGAACTGTAAAATAAGAACCCTGAGGAGGTTCTGAATTTGCTCCCTGAAAAGGGTTAAGGCGGGGCCTAGTTTTCCTCTGATGAGCATTATGAAAAGCATTCCTATGATGTGCAAGGGCAGCCTGAGTTGCAAAACCTTTGCGACAGGAAGGTACAGTAGGCTTGGCACAATAGAATTGCTTTGGCTGATATGTTGAAGCCATGACCTATGAGTATGCTGTTATTTATCTATCAAGAATGGAGGAGGAAATACTAGCACACTGGATCAACACTGTCATATAGAGTAAAGATGTCTACATCCATGTTGATATTGATGGTATAGATTCAGGTTTCAACTTGCAGGTGCAGTAGTAACAACAGCTAGTAATCTTATCATGTTTTACTTCAATAGTGACCCAGGAGTCCGGCAGTAAATGAGCTCACCCTGAGCACTCTGCTTGAATCAAATAGCTAATAACTAAAAGGACAATGTTATATTTACAAGGGAGTATCAAATAGTTTGATGTACGAACAAGTTGGTTGCTTTGTTGCACTTCATCAGAGGTACTTCGTTGCACAAGCACACAGGCACTTTGTCACACAGGCACGCAGGCAAACGCAAGCATGCAGGCAGATGCAAGCACACAGGCAGATGCAAGCACACAGGCAGATGCAAGCACACAGGCAGACACAAGCACACAGGCAGACACAAGCACACAGCCACTTCATGACACAAGCACACAGGTGCTTTGCAACACAAACAAACAAGTTCAACTTTGCTGTTGTTCCATGTGTTCTTTCGTCAATGGTAAGCACTTGACCAACTAACAAAGATGCCCACCCAGGGCTCTGGGATCGGCCAAATGCTCAGCAGAAACCGCCGAAGCCCAAAGATGCAAATGCAACACTGAAACAGCAAGAACATGCTATTCAAGACATCGTGACAATCAAGAAGGACTTGCTTACCAAGCAACAGAACTCAAGCACCAATGCCTGTAAACCACCTGGGCCTGGTGGAACCAAGGAACGACCTGTGAGCAAGGCTAGTTCGAGCACAGCAAACGTGAACATAACTGCAGGTACGTACTTTTTTTCATGTGATTGACAGCCAGTCAACATGGTTAACGAAAATGGTCAGCCACGGCAAATGCAAAGACGGTACCGGGTACGTACTTTGTTGTTATGCGATCGAAACCGACTAGATAACGCTGTTAGCAGCCAAATGGCAATCCGAAGGCAATGAAAATACCACAGACACTGCCGCCGATGAAGACGCTGAGCTCGAAGGCCAGGGGACTGGGAGGAGTGATAATCGGGGTAAGGGGAAAGAACGGCAGAGGAAGATGGGGGCGAGAGACACCGTTTGTCAAGAGAGAGATGCCATGAAGTGAGTTGATTAGCGTACTTCAAGTGTGACAGTTGCAAGACTCACTGACGATAGCCAGATGGATACAGACGAATTTGAGGGCAACAGTGGCCAGATGGATGCAGGCGAGTTTGAAGGTGACGACAGCCAGATGGATGTCAACAAGGGAGAGGGCGATGAAGGTGGGGATCAAGAGAGACACAGGAGGACGGAGAAGAAGGGCAGGGCTGTGGGCAACGAGGAGGCTGTGGGCAACGAGGAGGCTGTGGGCAATGAGGCGAGCAACGTGGGCAAGAGGAAGATAGCCGCCAAAGAAGGCAGTGCGACTGAGTCACCAACACCTGAACGGTAAGTGTGACTGTGACCTTCTCCCCGCTTCCCCCCACCACATCTACACTACTGACATGGATCTTATCCGCATGCCAATTCTTCACCACAGACCCCCGTCGAAAAAGAATCGTTTGTCACTCCCCTCGACTGGAACTCCATGACGTCCATTGGGCTTCCTTCCCAACTGGAAGGCTGGCAAGCGCAGTTCGACTCAACCAGTGAAGCCTGCCTCCAAGTCCAGGCCGCCAAAGTCCTCAGGTACATTCCACTCATTCGCCTCTGCATAATTCCTAGCTGATTCAAACATTTTAGATACTGGTCATTCACAACCCTCTGGTAAGTCTTTTATTCATCTGTCTATGGTTTCTATTCTAATCGCCAATGACTTAAAGCCATCGCTTATAACCCCTACAGTGGCCTTTCAGATGGTGTCAAGGACAACAGATGCCCACAAGAAACCAGGCCACTGGCAGGTTCTTGCCTCTCATCTCACGCTTCGCCCGTCATTCAGATTACTTGTGTGTCCCCGCCTTCCGCAGCGCTAATGGTTCATCAACAGCCCTCCTCGAAATCTGGCACCAATAACCGTGCCGATAACAACGAAGATTCAACAGCAAACGAGAAAGAGAGAGATGAGGATCTTGAAGCCAAAGACCAACCCAATCGTGCAAGCGGCGAGGAGGACACACAAGACGACATGATCACTCACGATCGTCAGGGAAACAATGGCAGGTGCAATCAACCGTCTCGACAATCCACCAAGTTACCTCCTAAGGTACGAGGAACGGCGTTCAAGGCCACTTCAAGTGGGTCATCTAAAGTAAGTACTACTTCATTCACCAGTTCGATGTAGCTTATCATATATGTGAGCCCCCCGTGAAAATAACGCACAAGGCCAATAATCAAACCAGCGTGCCCAATTCTTCGCGCCAAGGTGCAGCTCATGGTATGTATAGTTTAGCTATTTGTTTTTTACCGCTAACATGAATGTATTTCTTTGACAAGGTACACACAATGGGGCTCGTCCTTCGAGCCATATCAACAACAATGATGATGGAGACGAAGACGATGACGACGATGACGACGATGAGAACGGCAACCAAGGACGCCAAGTCGGTAGAAACAAGACTCGGCCACCAAAGTCCCGCAATGAAGATCTTGCTGGCGTCCCGCTGTCACACACCAAACAGGTTTGGTACAGTGAACATGGAAGATAACACCTATATTGAATGATCCTTATGTGAAGGATAAGCACAATGGACCCTCATCGTAGCCATCTATCGCACAAGAAGACTATCCTGATGCGAGAGATGAATGCCAATGCAGACAGTCATCTATCGCACGAGAACCGCCAAGAAGCAGAAGAAACTGAAGGAATAACGTCAATTGTGGTATGAGAAAGGAATGCACATGTCTGCAGTCCAACTCCCATACCAGAACGATCAAAGAAGCCAAAGAATTGATGGAGAAACGAAGGAGAAAGAGAAGAAATGATTTTTAGCGCCCAAATGTCATTTTTAGGTGCCCAGTGCCGGCATTCCAATATTTTGAATAGCTCCATCGTTTCTAAAGCTATCAGGCATGTGGCTATACCATCAGAGAGCCTAGAACATGGTCTATCTGCCTGTCAAGTTCCGACGCAAATCCATTCATTTCCCACAGAGATATTTCCCCCACAATCCAGATGTTCGCTTCATCGCTCACTATGGAGTCCATATTTTCTCTGGATCATTTCTCCGCTATTGCTGCAGATCTCCACTATGTCCTGCTCTTAGGACAGCCTCTCCCAGAGTTCCCGTGCACTGCCTGGCACATATCTTCCCAGCCTGCTCCCTCAGTCCCTCTCGTTCTCGGTCAGCACGTTCTCCTCGTCAGTCCTGCATCAAGGACGTACTTTGGTCATCTTAGGTCTATTGTCAAGCTTGAGAAGTCTTCTCTGGTCATCTCTGTGTCCCCTGAGCCCTCAGCCTATGGTCCCTTCCTCCCAGATACTTGCCATGTCCATCTTCCTCTGTTGTTCGTCTCACTTCCCTGGATGCATCAAATTCAATACTCTATCCGCTTCCCTACTTTCAGACGACGTCCCCCAGCACCATGACAGTTATTCCCCCCACTTTATAGTGCTATTAGGAAGAAGAACCCTCTCTCGTTCTTTCCCAGAAGAGAGCTCGTCAAGGGAGCCCATGGTTGCGCTTCAGCGGCGCTAGAACACATGCACTATACCTTAGTGTATGCTGACCCCCCAAAAAGACCTCTGGACCCCTGGTACCCTTCTTGTGGCTGTTTTGTCTCGGATCAATCCCCCTATTAATCTCAGATCTTCCCCATTGTTGTCCCATCAAATTCCTGATGGTACACAGCCCCCCATCAAACTTCTTAGGCTGTGCATCAATGACTCCTTCTGCTGTGCAGTGACTCATCCCTTGCTTACTGATGCTCTCTTGTCATCAGTATTACTCTATCCCTTTCGCATTTTTGGTATATTACTCAGCTGATGACTCACTCCCTTACCAATCAATCTTGTCATGCAGCTTACTCATTCCTTTACTCAGCAGCTTATTCATGCTCCCTATGCTTACTCATTCCTGCTTATCCCTTGCTTACTGATCGCTTACAAACCCCTTACAAAGCTCTTACCAATCCCTTACCAATCCTTGACAAATTCTGCTTACTCCCTTCTCTTTTTGTACTTTAATGCTGTGCCCCCCCCATGTATTTAAACCCCTGGGCTCAGCCCAGTGAAAAAAGAGACCCAATTGCACGAAATTATCCCTCTCTCAGACTCTCTCAGTCAGTATCCCCTCAGCTCTTTGAGTCTTGTAGGCTTCAGTGAAGGTCTAAAGACTCTGATATTCAAGTTTTATTCAATCTATTCAAGTCCAAGTATTTCTCTAGGCTCAAGCGGAGTCTAGCCTGTCAATCCTTCATCTCTCATTGCTTCTGGATGTCAGGAGCCCCCTTGTCCCCTTGCTGCACCAATCTCTAGGTGTAGTATTGCTGTTTCAGCCTCAGTCAACCCAATCCCCGCTTTGACACTTCCTAGGATTTAGGAAGAGTCCAGACCCCTATCCCCTTTGTCTTCTATTACTCCTGTACCCCAGGAGTATCCTGCATCACCATCTGCATCACCCTGTTGGTGTAGATCCCCTTTCCCCCTCCTCAGCATATCCTCTCTGGACACTGCGGAGGTAAACCACCACTTGCAGATTTTTGTAGTCCTTTGTTGGTGTTGTGTTTGGGTTATTACTCCAACCCAAATCCACACTTTGACTCACACTGCCGACAGGTGCAGATGCTGGTGATCGGACTTCAGAGTGCCGTACACAACCACCTGCAGTGCCTTGTGTCGAACCCTCTTCAGCTGAGGACCCACCATTTTATACTGCCATCTCACGCCCTGTACCGTCCCAGACTTGTGGTACATATGTCTCCTTTCACTTGGGTGTTCCATACAACTAAACTCATTTTAGCAACGTCGGTGGATCTCACAAGACACATATCTTATTCAGTACCTCTGTCCCAGCCATGCTCTATTCCAGCACCTAGCCCCGATGCTCATCCTAGAAAGCCTTCTACCTCTGAAAATGAAATCACTGCAGCGCCCGGCAAAGTCGAGCAGAAAGGAGCCGAAGCAGCCGCTCACCAACCAAAGGATGTTCAGACGCGTGAGTTACTATTCGACCATCACTGGAGCATCAGTAACAGTCATTTCAGTGCTGGGGCAAGTCGCCCACCCACCCGAAGTTCATTCTAACAACTTGGGTGCCCAGAATCAACGTCCGAAGCCCAGAATAGTGCACAATGCATCAGGTGGCCAATCCGATACCGACGATGCATTCAATCTACGTTCAAGAATCCGTCCAACCGGTTCCTCTGCTGTCGAGGAAACGACGACCATGGCCACCACATCTGCACGACTTATGGCTGCAGAGGCAGGTCTTATTGGTCAGGCTCAAGATTTAATACAGGGAGGTTGTATTGACCCACCACTGTCAGTAGATGCTTCTGGCCATCAAGAGACACGCCTTCCCGATCCTACTGGTACGTTGTATGATGCTGCCAACCCTTTCGCACGTCCTCCACTGCCACCCGAGCGCCTTCCGGAGCCCCACCCTGGCCCAGGTGTCCGTTTGCTTTACCTGCCACAGCTGGATGTAAGCCAAGGGGACAACCTCACGAAGTACAACACTGGCTGGCACGCTCCACAGCATGGACCCTACCTGCCAATGCCATATATGCTGCCTCACTATCGTCATGCATACCCTCCAGGCAACCCTCATGGCCCTCCATTCCATCCCCAGCCGGAGCATGCAGTACATGGCGACCCCAACGCATCGCGATACCATGATACATATTATAATGGTGGGAATGACCCATACACTCCTTATCCAGGCCATGCGCACTATCTGTTCTATCCTCCTCCACCCCCTCAACCATGTACTGGTCTTGCCCTACATCCGGATGGTCACGCAACCCTCTTGGCCAGTGCACACCATCCTCCTAACGATCCCGGAGGTGACAAGGAAGTGCATCTCAGGGATACCCAATCAAATGCCTGATATAACACTGTATTTGTCCATTTCTTTGGCACGCCCAGAATTTCTGTTTTCCTTTTACCCTATGGTGTTGCGGCTCTCACGTCTCCTACATTGTACTCAAATTGATGCTTCCAAAATAGCACGTATGTTATGTAGAGGGTCACAGTGCAATCAATGGAAGGTTGCTGAACATATATTTAGCGCAGTGTGATGAGAATGAGAGCGTGGAAAACTGTTCCAGAAAACATATAACCTAAAAGTATGGAAAGTACAGCTAATTAAAGAAGAAACATAATATCAGAGCATCCATCCATCGTTGGGACATGGTTTGGAAACTGTCACGCGATGGATAAATATGACAGCCTCAGGACAAGGTTAGGTTTGTATGAGGCTCATAAAGAGGTCACGCAAGGTCATGAGGATCCTCCCAATAGATGGCAGAGTATCAGTCAAAATGCTCATGAAGAAGTGCCATCCATCTTTGGAATTGGCAGGAACCCTCAAAATCTGGAAGGGTCTCTGAGACCTATTCATTTGTGCAAAGAAACTAGGTCTCGAGACCGTGGGAACATCCAAAAAGTGGTGCCAAGGGTGCAGTAGAGTCTATTACCATAGTCCCTCAGTAGCTTGCCAGCATACTGAGGTTACCCTACAGCTTCTCCTTCTCCCTTCTTCAGGCTAGACCTTCCCTGTGCAGACCACCACCTTTCTATAGACTCATCCAAGTCCAAGTCCTCAGGTAATAAGATTTCTTGTATTACTGGAATGGATGGATTGCTAGGTTCACCTGCAATTTTGCAGAGTTCTAAGCTACTAGGGGAAGCCTTACACCTCCACATCAGCAAAACAGTCATTTTCACACAGACACTACAGAGATACAGATTTGTACAGACCAAAAAAAAATCATCTATGGACCAATTAGAACATATATGCATTGCTCTGTACCATCTGTACCTGACTGTACAGGTAGGTCCCCCATTGTGCATTAACCCTTACTCTGTACAGGTCTGTACAGTAAAATGCTGTTTTGCTGATGCAGTCAGTGCTGTGTTGTACAATGCAGTAAGTATACTTACATTTTCTTTCTCCTCAACTTCAAGATTTGACACTTTCCTCTTCTTTGCCCAGTGTCCAAGGTTGGAAATGCCAAGTTGTGCCCTCCTTGGATGCTTGGGCATCTGGCCAGCCAGTGTACCGGAGAGTGTGGCAAAGCTACAGACAATATTCACACGGGATATTGGACTTAGCAACACTACTTTTACTTTGTAATGCTATCTTCTCCTTCATCACGACTAATTCTGACATTCTGCGACTGTCAGAATCTCGGTACTGATTATCTAGACAATCCGACAGTTCTCAATTTTTAATACTAGCTAATGTTCGTTTTCCAATGATTTTTTCCTCGTTTTGTCATGTTTTATCACGCTTTGTCATGTGACATGCGTCGAAACTGTTTGAGGAAACTAACCTTACTAGTTTCGTACCTAATCTTTTGGCCTTTACACTCTCCCAAGACTCGTCCTTCCGCCCACTTCGTCGTTTACCATTTTTCCTACTATTGCTTACCACTCAGTTTGCCTCCCCACCAGTTGGCCGTCACAAAATGTCACAGAAAGTAACGCATGGTCACCCCAAAGTTTTCAAGTCCCGTTCGGCGGCATGGCCGTCACAGGCGTGATTTATCTGTTTGTCACGCCGTTTTTGCTATCTCAGCCAATACTCAGTGGATGACTGTCATTCAACTTCGCAGTACCTAAGGATACATATTTCATGACATGTGGCCATACAGAAAATTTGTTGTTAGGGAAGAAGTCGTCATTTTGAACAACCGGCCAACTGGTGGGGAGGCAAACTGAGTGGTAAGCGATAGTATATGACACTCATCCGCCACCGACTCATCCTTATCTGCATGCTACATCTGCGTTTGCGGCAACACTCCAGCTCTACCTGCACTCAGCCCAACTTGACACAGCAGATGTCTGTTACCGGTGGCTTGGGGACACCACCCTCTGCTGTTGTATGGGCTGTGCCACCATTGAAACCGCTCATCATGCTTTTGTCCAATGTTCTGCCTTTGATGAGATTCGGGGGTCTCATCTGTGGACTTTGGTGCAAGCGACGCACGACCTTTTGTCAGCAGTGCCGCATGTCGGGGAGGCCCTCTGCGTCGTTGCTCATCGCCTTTTCTGTGATGATGCGGATGTCTGGCCGCAGGTCCACTCCATGTATTATCTTGGGGTCTTACCGTCACTCGCTGTGATTTGTCGCTCATGCAATGTTCGTGTGTCTGACAAGGTTCTTCTCCGAGTCGCGCAAACCTGGCACACTCATTCCATCCGTCTCGCTGCTCATCTTTGGGCAGAGTTTAAACGTCGTCTGCGTAGTCGGTCATTTCACTTGCCTTGTACTGTTCCACATGTAGACTTGCCTGAGCACTTGTCTTATCTACTGTAGTAACGTCTCTATCTCTCCGTCTCTGTCTCCGTTGTTTTTCTTTCGTCTACTCTCTTCTCTGCTCTTTGTTACTATTAGTGCCGGCGAGGTCTTGTTTGGCCTGAGCTTTGTACGCGTAGTCGGCCGTATTTTTATTTCATTTCATTTCTACCTTAAGTCTAGTTGTTTTCCTGATGTTCATCTCCTGACAGACCAGACTGCTGAACAGTGAAACTGGTCCACATGGATAGAGTTGATGAAGTGCTTGATAGACCTGGAATACTTACAGCATCCAGGAATAGGCTGACAATGGAATTCGACAGTGAAGCTTTGAAGCCTGAAGTTTGAAAGATTTCTCTAACCATCTCTAAGACAAACAAGCCAAAATGATCACATGGTATGGACATATCTACTGTACAAAGAAAATAACGGATGTATGTATCTAACCAGATCATAAGTCATATGCACACGAACTAAATATACCATACAAAAAAGGTCGCAAATGTCGCACATACACTCCCGTTCAGCGCAACCTGTCATAGCCATGAGCCGGAGACCCAGGGTGCATCCTTCCCCGCCCCGCCCCCGCGTTTGCAGCCGTATTCGCGTCCGTAACAGCATCGAGCGATTCCCGACTCGACATCCATGCCGGATCATTGTCCTGCGGATCGTACCGAACGTACCCACCACCACCTCGCGATTGCGAGCCCTGGGACGAAGTACGCCCAGGCACACTGTACCGCGGATTCGACCCATGCGACGACGCCGTCGATGTGCGTCCCGGCACACCGTATCGTGGGTTAGACCCAGCAACACCCGGCACTTCAGCCGGGGTGTTGTACCGCGTACTCGCCGACCCCGCAGTACCAACAGCTTCGGGGGGAATACTGTACCGCTGGGAAGAGGAAGCGAGATCTACTGGCGTTTGCGTACGCATTGCAGGTGTCATACCCGCTGCGCTGCGGCGGCGCTCGTCCAGCGTTGACTGCGAGGGACTTGAAGGTCGTAAAGTGGGATCGCGAGAGATCGGCGGCGCGGGGTACATCAGGCCAGCGGGTGTTGGCGATGTTGGATATGTAAGACTCGTCTTCCGCCCACGTGAGGATCTCTCTTTCTGGCGTTCGCCATGCTGGCTCCTCCTGTCTCTATTCCTATCCATGTCTCTCTCCCATTCACGTTCGGCGACAGGATGAGGCTGCGACTGTTGAGGCGCATAGTATGACGAGTAGCGCTGGGAACCTGGGCGTAGATTCGAAGGAATCACCGGATCCTGTGCGCCTCCTGAGGGAGCGCTACCCGCACTTATGCTCGGTGGAGCATACCCAATAGGAAACTGACCATCGTGCAAAACATTAAAATTCCGACCCTGTCCGTACCCCGGCATCAAGCCTGGGTTGGAGAAGACTGGTGAGTTTGGGACTGTCGGTACCAAGGGAACTGGTGATGATGACCTGTGTATAGGTCCCGTAGGAGGGGGAATGGGGAGCGGCATATTGGCATGATCGGGACTTAGGAGTCCAGGAGCAGCACCACCGGTGATCGTTCCGCGCGACGGCGCATCAGAAGGGGGAGCAGACTATTTGCCAAGAATAGCAAAGTATTTCATTTTGTACCGCGAGGAACCAAAAACGAACAAGGTAAAGTCAGCCATGTCACCCCACACCCATAAAAGCAATGGCTCAAAAAAGGGAGGATACAAAAAATAAGAGGATGTGTTCTTACTGGAGACTCGACATTTATCTCGGGCACAGAGCTATCTGAACTGTAGTGGGATCTGTCGTGGCGCCCCTGAGAGTGGGGTCGAGATGCTGACTGACCCCGTCCGTGGCGCGGTGAGATTGGCCGGGGATCAGAGGAAGGCAGAAGCGGGGCCGGTGTCGTTATTTGTGATGGCTGGTACCCATGAAGTGTGCTGCTGGAGGCTTGGGACCGCACCTACACATCGACAATCAAAAACCGTAACCGTAACCTACTTCCTGAACTGGGAAGCTTCACGTACCTGGCCAGTAGACCCTTGGCGTCTCCACTCTTCAACCTTGGTGGGGTCAGAGTAGCGAAGCTGGTCTGCGAGTTGTTGATTTGACCTTCGACTCCTGTGACTCTCTTGTCGGCGTAAATTTGCATCATTGTCTGAATCCCTGCGATGAACCCCACTCTGAGACGGCCCAGCCATGGGCGGATATTCTGCTGATCGCTCTGAACGCATGCTTGCATCCTCATGGATGACGCTCAAGCCTTGCAGACGATCACGGTCGCGTTCGCGCCGCCGCTGGCCAGTGTTCGGTAATCCTACAAGGTCCCCGAGTTGGGATATCGTCGAGGCAGACAACCGGGTCGAGGCTATTGAATCGGTGGAAGAGCGACGATGTGTTGGAGGTCGAAATGGCTCATAAGCAAAATCCCGCGTCTTGATGCCTTCATGTTCTGATGGTGGTCCTAGCGTCCGTTGTGACGGAGATGGCGACGGTATTCGATGCAGTTCGTGAGGAGGTGGAAGATTAATGTTAGAATGAGCGTCCGCAGTGGGTATATATCCATCTGGTAGGATGTGGATCTCGGCATGATTTGCAGTTGGCGCACCATTTCGAGCAGACATTGGACGGCCGTACGCAGAGGCGGGACGTGACGGGTGACTAGTAGTTGATGCGAATGACGTAGTAATGCCAGGCGGTAGTACAGGTACATCTGAGACCGCGATTGGTGCAGGCATGCGTCGCAGAGTGCCCTGGCTGTCCGAATCTGAACTACGGTGACCATGTGTGTACCCACCGCGCTGTTCCAAGCTGGGAGTCTGTGGTCTATGAACCTCAGGAGGAGCCGCGACAGGGGGCGGCGGCTCACGTGGTTCACTTTCCTCTTCGAGGTCGTCACGGGCTGCCAACAATCTATCGACCGTACTGGCAGCGATACCGCTCATTTCTTCACGTACATTGTCGATACCGATAGCATGACCTTCTCGATAGCCCATGCGACGACCACGACGGATACCTTCCTCAAAGCCCAGTCTTCGGCCCTCCTCTCGCGCGAGCTCGATGAGCCTCTCCTCGTTTAGTCTTCGTGCTTTGGAGCGTGCGGCTGCAGCAACGGCCTCGGCGTCGTCACGCTGAGCCTCGATGGCTCTTACGATGCCTTGCGCACGCGAAATTTCGCTTTGCGCATTTTCTAACTGCAGCTTGTACAACCGCAGCTCCTCCTGCGCACATGCAGCGTCTTGTTGTGCGGCAATCCGCGCTTCGTTGATCGACTTAGCACGTGCGACCGTCTCCTCGATCCGCCGCTCTACATCAAGCGCTCGCCGGCTTTCCTGTTCAAGTCGGTCAAATACTGTGTAGAGTACCTTTCGAGATTGTCGGTTCTCATATTCCTCGTTGATAAGTAAACGGAGGAGGTCACGAGGTGACAGTGCAGAATGGGCGCGCTCGCGCTGCCTGCGAAACTTTTGACTTGGACCACGGGTATATTGCCTAGATAGTTCGATGCCTTCATTGAAAGGCGAGAGAAGCGCTGTGCGCGGTGACAGAGTGCCAAGTTCGGATTCGGGGGTATCGGACCTAAAAGAGATCGATCCTGAAGTCGGTAACAGGGCTTTGGGGGTAAATGGGGCTTACTGTGGCGGGGGATTATGCCCTTCAGGAGTGGGCCATAGCTGGGACATATTACTCTGCGAGAACCAGCTGCCGATGAGCGCTCCAGAGAATGGGGGAAGTGGCCTACCTTTAGAAGTACCACTGTGTAGATAATACACTAAGTGCAAGGATACAGGATAGTGTTATGAACAAGAGATACCACAGCTGATAACAAGTCGGGGAGCATCAGCTCGACCACGCCTTGATGAAGCTTGAGGCTCTCAGGTAAGCACGACTGTGACTCAACGGAGACAAGTTGCAATTGTGACAGGGTATCACGTGACAGGGAGCGTGTGTGACATAGATTAGTCATGTCACGCTGTATATCTTTTTAGTCGCCACTCTGAACCTTATTTTTCGTGTCATCAAGACTCTCAACAACAAAAGCATGAGGTATGAGGCTCAGTCCACGCCGTTGCATCTTGTCGCTGACACACTTCCAGCGGAAAGCTTTCAGTGTCAAGCGTGCGGAGCTCTGTAAAGGAAATTCTCGCCGAGGCCAATGGTGAGAAGAAGCGCAACTTTGTGGAGACAATCGAACTCCAAATTGGCCTCAAAAACTACGATCCCCAGAGAGACAAGCGTTTCTCGGGAACCGTTAAGTGAGTAAAAACCTAGTTTGGTGGTGGCACCCCTTTGACCATTCAACACTCGATAGACTTCCCAACGTGCCTCGTCCCCGCATGTCCATCTGCATTCTCGCCGATGCTGCTGACATCGACCGTGCCAAGGCAATCGACCTTGAGTATATGTCCGTTGATGACTTAAAAAAGTAGGTCCCTGTAAATATTCCTCTGATTGCCTGTAACACCTTGGCAAGGCTCAACAAAAACAAGAAGCTCGTCAAGAAGCTCGCCAAGAAATACGATGCCTTCTTGTCCTCTGAAGCTCTTATCAAACAGATCCCTCGTCTCCTCGGTCCCGGTCTCTCAAAAGGTAATCCACGACCCTGGTAGCTTTTTGGCGTTATTCACAACCAACCACGTTAGCCGGCAAATTCCCCACGCCAGTTTCCCACTCCGAGGATCTCACCAACAAGCTCGTCGAAGTCCGTTCGACAATCAAGTTCCAGCTTAAGAAGGTTCTTTGCTTGGGTGTCGCAGTTGGACACGTTCAAATGACAGATGACCAAGTTCTGGCCAATGTCATGTTAAGTTGGTGTTTTCCTCCTCTTATCTCTCCATCATGGTCTCACATTTCCCAGGTATTAACTTCTTGGTCTCTCTTCTCAAGAAGAACTGGCAAAACGTCAAGTCACTTCATATCAAGAGCACGATGGGCAAACCTGTCCGTCTGTTCTAAAAACGGCCTATCTTTGTGTTGTTATGCTCTGGCGAGATCGTGAGTGGGCTGGATTGTATGTGGTAGGTCTGGAGGATGGGGTCGAGACTGGGCATTGTAATGCAAAACATGAAGCCCGCACGCTTGGACCAACGGCTTTCGGGTGGTGAAGCCGATTGGGAGCTGATACAATGATACCATAATCTCTGACCCCCCTCCATCTCCCTTCCGTTATACTGTGCTCATTCCGAGTTTCCTTTGTAACCTGTTCTGAAATGTATGCTTTATGAACAGTGCTATATGGTACTCTGAGGGTCATCGACGCTGCAAGCATACAATACTTTGGTCAGTATTTACGGACAACCATCATGCGTCAAAGCCGGGCCTCACGGCTGGTCATCAAACTATTAAACTTACGGCTACTGCACCCTTCTGGAATTGCCAACGTCAGTCATTCGCCTCGGTTTCATTTCACAGGAACCTGCCACCCATAGTGACACGCCAACAGAAATCGTTTGATGCCTCGAGTGTTGCCAGCTGGCTGCGTGCCCCCGCCGATATTCTAACTTGGAACTGAATAGAGTGGCTTGTGCTGATCGAATTCTTGGATCGATGGTGACCATGAGACCTATCGTCCATGAAAAGTACAACGTATCCAATTTCGCAATTTGCCGTTTGCCATGAGAGGATTGAATTCAGTTTCTCGCAGACAGGAATGTCCAGATAACCCCCCTTTTCCCCCGCCTGTCGATCTAACGACTGACAACTAACTTAATCCATGCGACAGCCTGTTCTCGGCTGCTGCCAGTACATACAATATACTGATCTATGAAACCCACGCACCAACATCTGGCTTGTTCTGAGCCCATAATGTCGCTACCCTTGGCGTGTCCCCCATGAAAATTCGGAAGTGTATGAGAAGCACCCATGGGTAGCTCAGATGGCTATGCCATAATCCCACAGCGCTACCTATCCGTCCGTCGGCTGAACGGTATTGTGCCAGCACACGTCCGCCCGAATGCCCGTGCTCGGGTATCATCCTCCTGTAACCTTCATCTTATCCATGTACCGATTCAATGCATATCTCGCTTTGCTGCCAATCGACGAAATGATGAACTTTACTGACTACAAGGTTAATTCAGTTGCAGAATTGATTCCGACCTATGTTTGGGGTGCATTACATAGTAAACGACCTAGGCCCTTTGTGAGTGTATACAATGATCGTAAGTATTGTCGGCTGCGGATGATCCATATGATTGTGCGTCGACTGAAGCTTACTCAATCCCTACAATGGTCCCATCGGGATCTGCCATCGAAGGCAACCGGCGCCGACGCATAATCAAAGTGCGCAAACTGGACCAGTGACAGGGCCCTGCAGGGTCGAGCTTCGTGACTGTTTCGCGTGCATGACGACGATCCATCATCGTCACTTACTCGAAGGGTGCTGTACATAGCATACAGATAGCGTTTGCAATCTGAATGTTGAGCGCTTAACCATGCAGCAGCAGCCTCTCCCAGGCCCCTCTGACGGGAAACTGCGTTGTAAACTTACCTCATTAAGCAAACTTATCTGATGGATCGAGTCAAACAGGCACTTGGAAAGCGGCGGAGTATGATGATACTTGCGCCGCTCGAACGAGTTCTACTGGCTAGTTTATCCCCACCTTCCCAGGTGCGACGCGTTTAGTGCGAAGGGGGGTGTTAATGCATTACCCAAGAGATCAGTCAGGAGGCACAGGATTAAAGTTCGGGCTGCCAAAAACTGACGCTGGCAGTGCGTAGCTAACCGTAACTGGCGAACTTCGTGAGCGGGCGTTAGACAATGTTTCTTATCATCACCACGCACGTACCTGCTGTCTCTCCACAGCAGTCCAAAGCCCTCTTCCGGCACCGAACAGAAACCAGTGCATAGATGCATAGTACCTGTATCTGATGGCGAAGAATCCGTGACCTCGCAGACACCACTGTAAAAGGTCTGTGTAAAAGTATTTGAATCACATGCCCAAGAAGGGCCGATGCACCGAGGGAGAACATTGCCACAAGAGGAGGCGAACTGAACACACCATAATATCAAAGACAAGGCCGACAGCAAGCATCTTCCATCATTAACCGGAAACTGCCTGGAATGAAGCTTCGTACCCTCCACGAGGCCAACGGCACCACACGTGCATGCGTCACAGACTCACTTGATCTTTGTTCATCCTGCACCGCAGTGATGGAAGCACAGGCTATGTGCGGAAAGTCGTCGCCGGACTGTGATTTTCAAGTTGGCGCCAGAGTTGATGGATTACTAGAACAACGTTCATGAATGCCACAGGAATGGCGAAGGTACATCGGAGTCCACGATGGTGCGATAAAAATCGCGTCATATGTGGATAGCGTCAGCCGTCAACGAAGCACGTAGCCACGTACATGGAGGATGACAGCTTGGGGGGAGAAAAAACGCACTTCATGTCTACATAGAAGGGATAGTGCTCCTCTGTGTTTTCATTCCATTTGCCGTCATTATTTGCATTTCGGATCTTCGGGGCGTCAGGCATCCCATGTGTTCGGAGCGGAACGCGTCTCGATAACTAAGTGCGGTGTTAGTATGTACTTTCATGTCATGGTGCAGCATGTAGCTGTGCGAAATCTTCCATGCCGGGGTGGACTTTGGTTTCCGTGTTCCTAACAGAAAGCCTCGACGAACGTTCAAACGTTCGACGTCGGCCTGTCGCGGCATGCATATGAGATGGTAATATGTTTCCATCGTGCCTGTCTACCTTGCCAAGGCAGCGGTGATGGTAGTCAAACCTGATCGAGCAGTGCAAGCCACAGTACGGCTGACACAACCCAAGGTCATCTTTTCCTGTTTTCTTCGCAACGCGCCGCGTAGGAGCGCCACAACCTTCAATGTCAAGTGCCTGGTGCAACTCGGCGTGAGGCCTGCGCCAGATACTCGGAAGCTATTTGCAGTGATGAGTAAAGCGGCTGCATGCAGTGTATACGGACAAAATTTGCCTAGACTCCCACTACTTGCTTGCATTTCGGAAAACATGGAAGCTTCTGATCCATGGCCTTCAATTGAACGCATCCGAAGAGTCCTAAGTGGACATGGATACGGTCCCCCCGATGTATGGAAGTCATGGGCGTCACGACAACGGCGCTTGTGTGTTCATCGGACGTGTCTGCCACTGCGCCAGCTGTCTGGTTCGACATAGATATATATGTCTTGCACAACAGAATCGCTGGAGAGAAAGTTCAACAGGTGACAAGCAATCCGCAGCGCTTGGCTTTCCCCCGATCTTTTCTCGAGGGCCGATACCTGGACGCTGGGACAACTACACCATTCATGTGTAGCAATCAGTGAGACCTCATAAAACGTTCAGAGTCGAGGCTCGGCATCTCCCTTTGCCCACATTTAGAGTGCTAGGACGGTCTTGGGCCTTGACTAGAGTTATTATAGGGGGACCTAATATCGGACTTGAAGGTGCCAGTGCCTTGGATCCACTTAACGGGGTAGACTAAAGATACGCACCGTTATCTCTATCACAAGTTGATGTCGAGTGGCGAGACGGAAACATATAAGAGGTTCATATTGGCTAAATTTGACAAGACGACAACAAGTCACGAGGACTGCCAAATTTTGACAGGTCGACAACTCTACGACTTATCCTCATATACTAGTTCCATCTTATCACCACCTCTGATTGGAGGACATTATTCGCATGCATCAGTGGAGACTAGTAAGTAATGCCAACATTGTGGCTGGTTTGTTTTTGTTATGGCCGTTTTGACGACGATAGGTCAGCAACTTCAGATTGGCATGCACACCGAGCTCGCTCTTGCACCTGGAGGATACTTAGGTGCAGTACCAGACGTCAGTCAAAATGTCTCACATTCGATCACTCAGTCCAAGAGGATGACTGTTCGTCCCTGAACCTGACGTTAGAAGCCACGTACGTAAAACACGCCATTATAAGATTAAGACCTAAACGTGGACATTGAACTGGACGAGCCCAAGCAAATATAGAGCGGACAGAGCAACGACGCAATGAATTGGGAGGGGTCAGTGACCCCTTGCTGCATCATTGACGCCACTTTTGACAAGTTGCTTGACAATATACCTTCCAAGCCAACTTAGTCTCCCTTTCCCCTTGACAAAGCGTACGGCCACCGCGGTGGCCAACGGTCCCGTGAACAATGCCGTGACAAGCCAGAGCTAAAAAGCTCAATTCGAAATCTGGGATTACCCACGCTGTACTAATCACACCAAACCTGACCTTCAGCGCTTTTTTCTTACCAATTCAATTCCGGTGCAAGTAATGCTCCGTCTCGTCTATGTACATACAGGCGCAAGGTTTGTACGTGTGTGTAACTAATCAGTGTGCATTGTAATTCTGCCACAGCCTCTAGAACGAAACTTATCCTCAAAGGGCGCAAAGTTTAGCCTTGGGAAAAGAATCCCGCGATGGTCCAGACGTACCTGAAATTCAATGCATGGCGTTACTGCTGTAACAATAGGTAAGTCGGGATAAATTACAATTACATATGTACTCAAGTTCCGAGACACTTGTCAGACTTGTGGGCAGTTCATACAACTGCTGCCAGCTGCCAGCACAATAACAAAATGCATACAGGCTTATCACGTAGGTCCAAAGATAAGTCTGTATGTATGTTAATCAAACCTTCTAACGACGCCTATTCCATTCGACGACGGTCAGTCGGGGGTAAACCTGACGGAGGCAAGTTACTGTACCCAACAATTGCCACCCCGTTCCTTTTGTCTGCTCTCTTCCCTTTTTCCCCTCCACTCATTATTTGTGGCAGAACTAGCCGTAAAACCATCGAAATCGCCAGTCAAAGTGGATCTGTAATGGAACATCCATATGCCGGTTTACATAAATACATATGTTCGCCCACTTTTTGTTCGGCACCCACAAGTATGAATCCGGCTGTATCACTAAGACGCCACCCATTAGTGTGCTATGCATGTTCACATGATCAACAGATTTGCCAGACTGATTGTTAGAACGTTGATCAGGTCACAGTGGGCCGGAAAAGTCGGATCGGCGTGATCTTTATGATGCGACGACGATGGGCCGTGATGGGCCAGGTGGAACACGGACTGCACCTGAACCTAGTCAAATTCAGACACGAATCTGATTGGCAACGATCACTTTTTTTTATTTTCAAAAGGAAAGGAATACCCCGAAGATTCAAATCAGATTATGGGCACAGGGGACCTCTCCATTGATATGATCGCAGCTTCGAAGGTGACCTTGATCACTTAGCGCGGAAAAGTGGACGTACAAAGGCATATTGTATCCCAAGTAGTTGGTGGAGTGGAGCCACTGCCAACATTGCCGGTAGTGCATGGCCCATGCATAGGCGGATCTGGAACCGGCATCCGGGGGGAGGATACAGGGATAGTTCCAAGGTACGCATACGACCCTCACCTGCACACGTGCTAACCACGCAGCACCCTGTGGCACCACCCCATCGTGGCTTCTCTCCGATATAAAGTAGTTTAGGTGCACATCACACTCACACGACGAATAGCTTACAGCAAAGTTAGTTTAGTGTCCTCTTGTCCTCGTGGCGCATCGGGACGCAAACTCCTTAGGTGTATCCTTGATACGTACACTGATCTAGAGTCGCCCCCCGGCTTCCGTGCGCATCGGCGTTTTCTGGACAAGTCTTCAACGGCTAGGCATCCAAGCAGGCGACGTACTTACGTGTGCTATGAATACCATTGAGTGCTCACTTTAAGTTCAGTAACCAACGCGAGAGCCGGTTGAAGTAACTAACTGGTGGCATCTTAGTAGGCATGTCAAGCTTGAGGCTCTGGTGTTCGGGACAACACCGGCCGATGCGCCAGAGTGTATTTCCAAAGTAAATCCAAGGTACGCACGTTGTCGCACACGCACCTTATCGTACCGTCGCACCCAAGCGGTTGCGAGCAACGCGAGCACAGAATTAGCTGACAGTGACAGGTGCGCGGCTGATTAGCATAGTATGTACCCGCCTGACTTCGAGGCTAACGCCACTAAAGCCGAAGAGATCCAGGCAAAGAAATGTCTGCTCGTCGAGCCTCGAACGCCAGCCCCTCCACGACGAGAAAGACCTTTTTGTGAGCCGAGCACATGCCGTAAGCATTGAGTGCTGATCGCGCCCTGGGACTTTGATCCTAAGCTAACGGTAGTTTGACTTTCTCAGGGCTGTTCTGATGGATCCAGTGTCCAAGTGTATGTAGTACGTACCAGAGGTCGTAAGCTGGATCAACTTTGTCCATTGAAGAGTACTATGTCGTTGTAACTTGACCTTTCTTGATTTTCGCGCAAGTAAGAAAGAACCACAGACGAAGCAGGCAATTGCGTACCCCTCGTGGACTGACGAGTTCGTAATCCATCATGCGACTCATCATCCGTACAGTCGTGGGCTGCGCTATGATATAACAGCAGACGATCTACTAATCTCAGTTCACGCACCCTCTCTCGTACAACTACTTGCCACATACCAAGAAAGTAGAGAGGGCCGAAGAACTGGAGAGTGGTGCGCAGTTGCGCGCACAGCCAACGTGTCTTGGAAAATGTATTGGAGATTGGCGTGGCGACGCACTACGTGAGTGAGAATGGGAGCAGTAGAAAATACAACATACTAAGATAGATACCGACACCGCATCGATGCCCACGCCAATTGCCAAGACTGGAGTCGCATATGCAAGTAGGTATGGCCATCCTGTGCATGTCCACATATATCCCATGACGCGGATCTGGACGTGTGGGTAGAGAAGGAGGAGAGGTGGGACTGTAATCATAGCGATTTTAAGAAAGAACGGGAATGGGGGTGCAGGCGTGTCATTTTCATGCCCCCTGTTCGATCAGACGCGGACACGCGAATGGCCTTGAACGGGGGGCATCGATACATACATGATCGTCATCCGTGTCCTTGTTCATTTCCTTCCTCTTTCTACTTTATCTACATGTCAGACGATCTGTTCGCGCCGGTGGCACCGGTGGGGGGTGTTGTTGGGCGTGTGGCGAGTGCAGCAGGCTAGGCTAATCGTGGCAAGTATGTATTTCGATTCAGCTGGCAGGAGGGGGTGAGGACGGAGGAAGAGATGAATGTGTGGGGGTGGCACGCGGTAGGCCGGGTCTAGACTGGGCAGCAAGAAGAGCACGACAACGACACGACGACGATCGCACCAGCACCCATGAGACCGTGTCGTTGGTGTAAGTGATAGCAATCGGAGGATGGCCAGGACGTGATAAAGTTCAAGCGCGGAGGGCTTGTGTACATATGATCGCTATTACATTGATATGGTAGGATTGGTTGATCGAAAGGGGGGAGGTGTACGTGTGTGAACAGCTGTCGGGCTGTGGGAGAGTTTCGTTTGATGCATCACGACGATTGGCACTAACTGAATTTGCTACTCAGACAGGCGAGATGGTTATGTCAGCTCTGTGAGTGGGAGGTGGTTGATGAATTTTTTTTTCTTGGGTGCAGCGACGATGGCGGCGGAGTGACATGGTAGTACCACACACTGATGACGGCGATCTGCGCCGGTGACAAGATGTTTATGACGGCGGGGTGGCGATAAGTGCGAGTACGTGATGAGAAGGGGGGTGGGCAGGGGAGGCCGGAAGAAGGAGGGGGGCCGCGGCGGACTAGTAATTCCGGGGAGGGAGAGGCCAGTTGGGGCGGTAGAAGTATAGGCGTGTATCCATGGTGAGAGGAAGCAAAGTAGAAGATATTTTGCTGCGGCGGGCGGTTTGGTGGCGGGTCCCCGATCAGAAGTCAGAGATCTGATGTATGATAGGCCAATGGTTGTTCTGTGTTTATTTGTGTACTGAGCACCGTGCGGTCCCGAAAAAGGAGAGGTCGCAGAGGTGCCTGGCCTAGTGGCAAATTGAGCGGTGGGAAGAGTTCCTTCAGACCGCCCAGATGGCTTGCTACGAGAGCGGAGGGGCCCTTTTGTCGATCCAGGAGGTCCGTGGATGCGACGGAGGTCGGCCGTTGGTGAACTGAGCTTGCAGCACCACTGAACTCAACTTTGGCAGCGCTGTCAGGCAGAGAATACTACCGGTGACTACCAACTGAATGGACTCTGCTCTGTAGTCGTTGGGCCCATCCGATTTCGGACGGGCAAAAGCATCCGTGCCGACAAATGTGCGGAGGAGGCCGGCAACTGCCGAGCACAGATCCAGGAATCGGGAAAGCCAAAACTTTGCCCTATACTGGAATTGGACGATCGAAACGAATCTATTGAGTTCGTAAGACCCCCCCTCTTTGTCCTGATTGGGAATACGTTTATTTTTTTTCTCCCGCTGGGTATTACGTATATTATTTTTGCTGCCGTCTCACTGCCATTTGACATTTCTCGACTCGCTTTGCATTCAAATAAGCCTCCAGTCAAAGGCTCGCATCCCTCAACTCCCTCCTCGAAATGCCCCGCCACCATTCCGACAGCAGCTCCTCGCCCCAGTCCCCGACTGCTCCAGGGTCGCTTCCCCATCCCTCGCCACCAAACTCATCCCACTCCGCCGCCAAGAAAAAACATGTCTGCCAGACATGCGACCGTGGTTTCACAACCAGTGGTCACCTTGCGCGCCATCTCCGCGTACACACCGGCGAGCGCAACCACAAGTGCCCCTTTCCTGGGTGCGAAACACGGTGCTCCAGACAGGACAACCTCCAGCAGCAGTGAGTATTCCCCCTATTCATTCGACCCATTCGCGCGCGCCCCTCTGCCTTTGTTACCCTTGCCACCCCCTGTTCCCTTGCTGAGCCATGTGTCCGTCCAGTTACCGCATCCACCTCTCCCCGGGATCGAGACGGAGCTCAAGCTCTGCAACACGCGCGGTGATCGCCCGTGCCGTCGGAGCCACTTCTCGCAGCAGCCGTTCAGCCGGCCTCCTCGCCGTCTCAGACCGCTCCTCAAACGACAACACCCCTCCGCCACTCGAACACGCCATCCCCCCTCCCCCAGACTCACCCCCTCCGCTTGTCCCAGCGTTCTCCATGTACTCGGACTCCCTTCAGTCCAACAGCCGATCCCCTACTCCCCATGAAAACGCTTACCCTACCCTATCCCAACATACTCAGCCCATGCTAAACGGACATGCCCAACCACAACATTCCCCGATACAACCACACTTCCATGATAGTCCACCCAGCTACACTGAGCCTTCCCACTCCTCGGGTTACAGCTACCACCCCTCCAGTGCCACAGCTGCTATACAGGACCACTCATACCAGTACTCGTCGTATGATGAGAAGCCCTCTGCATCCCGTTTACAGTCTGCTCTCCACCAGTCGTCTATGGACAACATCCACGACCACCCCCCACCGTCCTCGACACATGTGTCGTCGCTCTCATCCCGTCTCTCCATTTCCCACTTGTCCCACCCCCAATCATATCCAGCCAACTACAGTTCGCCCTCCCCGGACTCTTCCCACTCTGTCTCCGTCTCCCCCCACTCCCAGGCATCCGAGCCCTCCACTCCCAACTATTCGACATACCGCGATGACGGGGGTCACGACACCACAGGGACATCTTATCCATCCTTGGACGAACACCCAGGCCTGTCAAATGGCTACATGTCAGGTTCATCGGCTCATATGGGCATTCCCGGCTCAGCACCTGCGTACAGCCATCACCCTCACCACCCCCACACCACCAATCCTGGTATGGCCATCCCACAACACAGTTTGCCCAGGTACGATTCGCCTCCACCGATCTTGGCCCCGATCCAAGATGAGCGCGTGGTAAGAGGCGATATGGGCCGTCTAGCACATGTCCAAGTTCCGAGTCTTCCCAGTGGGTCGACATCTTTGGGCGGCTCGGTCTTTGCCCTTCATCATCATCATTCACACGCGCATTCTCCTATCGGTGGGTATTCGTACCATGCACCACCGCTTTCAGTGGGCCAGGGGTGGAAATCGGATGGCCTCCTCAGGGGCAGGTCATAGGCCCTGTTACTCTCTAGATGGTTTACTTTCGTGTTCGGTTTTCCCTTCTTATCTCTTTCTTTCTTTTTTTTACCCGTTGTTATCATTGCAGAGTGGGAGCTACTGGCTATCTCGAAGGCGCCAGACCCACCTGTAGCATACCTTCGCTCTTGTTCTACCCCGCGTGTCCGCCAAGTCTCGCTATCCCCTGGCTATAAACACGGTACACACTTGGAGGAGTTGCTTATCTCTCTGTCTCTGTTCTCATGGACTGTTGTCTGTATCATTAAAACCATCTCTCCACCCCCCCCAAGGGCCTCTTCGGCCCTTCTCTTTGTTCTCTCTCTAGCTGTCTCCTCTATACATCCACCCCAAGTTGCACTTTGCTTTCTCCCATCTCGCAATCCTACACCATACCCTATAGTAAACCTGATACTGTACAGTATTGTTCATAGAAAAATCGCGCTTTGTCTCCGCTTTGTGTTGTGACATCCGACTGCCATGGAGGCTCGATTATAGTCACTGTCCGCGACAATCAATGTCGTAACTCGAAAAAAAGGTGTGTGGTGGAGCGCTATTAATTGCACCCGCGATCATCTGTCACCGTGGACAAGTTCCCGTGGAGTTTGGAAGAAGCAACGTATGTGTATATGATACACGGCAGGCAGTGTCTGGAGGGTCGGACATGGCACTGCTTCCCATCGATTTTTTAGACTTTGAATCAAAGTTACCTTTCAATGCAGCGTGACATGGGGCCGGGGGGGGCGTGTGTACGTATGTACCTGGACCGCGGCCGGTGGAGCGTAAAGTCGGAAAAAAGAACTCGGTCCAAACGGTCCTGTGTGCCAATTGCAACGTTGCAGAAAAGAAGCACTGATCTATGTATTCATTTGCAAAAGAAAGCCTGGGTACGTATGCTGTGTACGACTTTGTGTATGGTGTTTTCGCGTGCCGTGCCGTGCCTTGGAGCAGCGGAAGTTGGGAACTTTGTTAATATATGGATAACGGTTCCATGGATCACTATACCTTTTCACAAAAGAGAGCGGCTGTGTAACTCTATTAGTGCGTGCTGTGGAAAAAAAAAGAAGAACGTCAAGGATGGAAGGAGGGGTTTTTTTTAATGCTCAGAAGGGTGGGGTCGATACGTGCTTGATGGAGGTGACATGGGGCCTCGAGGGGGGGTGCTATGAATGTTATCGTTAATGCCATGCTGATAAGAACATGCATATGACTGTATCTGTACTAGAAGTTTATTAGCATATACCATATGCTGTGTGGAAGTAAAATTACAGCAGGTGATTCGGCGCTTCGCTCATGTCTAATACACCAATTGAGGCAACAGGAAAGAAAAATGAGCTGAACTTTGTATCGTGTCCATATAGTGAAAGATTGATTGAATGTATGCCGTCTTTCCCTAAGAATTGGCGTTTGTGTATGTTGTGTGTGTCGCCCCGCACTTTTGATATATGCGCTTCGACTTGTCGCTCTCAATTATCGGATCTCCAGGCTCTACGGTAAAATAAGGAAAGTTCTTTCAAGGCTTCGCGAAGCACAGACGACGATACTGACTCCTGAGAACCAAGGCGGCCAGGTTAAGCCATCGGATTCACAATCAACATCAGCATCAACGCACGCGACTGTCGGTCACTGCATTTTGACCATCCAGATCCACTTAGACCCGCCATTTAGAGCGGAAGGGAAAGAGCAGGAACTGATACGGTAGCCGGGTGAAAGCTTAAACGTAAAAGAGAGTCATGGGCGAGAGTGATCTCGATAGGTACGTCCTCTTACTCCAAGTCACTGAGCATTTTCGCTAACTGACGTTCCTTTTTTCTTTCCCTTCTCGTGATCTCTAAACGTCTGGCTTCCGCATGCTTCATCTCCTTTTTTTTTTCCCGCGATTCATACGCATATGTGATCCAAACATGTCCCCCGACGCCCTCGCATCTGCATCCACCTCGATTGAAAAAAATTCTGCCCGCGTCTGTGTCATGACTTTCATACCGCGGGGTGGCGTCGCCATTTCTTTTGCACCGCTAAAACGCAAACAACCGATGCGCATAACCAATACCGAAACTACAACCACCACACCGACCTGGTCGGACTGGCGGCCGCCGGGGGAAATGATGGGTATGCTATGGCGTGTGACGCTTGCTGTTGGCGATGCGACTCCGTGTTCGACTTCCGCGGTCTCCTGGACACCTTGTGTTACTGCGCCGCATACGGATGCTTATGGCGTCGACGTTGATACGGTCAACGGCCTCTGTGGACGCCTTGTTCGATATTTGTTCTATCCCCGATGTTCGGACGTCCACGTATGCGTCTGAACACCATCCTTAACGACAATCATTACCCTGTCTGATGCGGGTACGAATACTAAACTCCGGTATTCTTTCTAATCTCTAATACGGGCGAACGATGGTCAATTCAATTCAAACCGACACCAAAATCCAAATGGCGAATCCCCCCCCCCAAAAAAAAAACAACATGCTGATTGCAAAACACGGTGACCGGCGCCGCAGGCAAATTGACCAGCTCACACGATGCGAGCCCATTTCCGAGGAACAGGTGAAACGGCTCTGCTTCAAAGCACGCGAGATACTGATCGAGGAGGCGAACGTCCAAGTCGTGGACTCGCCTGTCACGGTAGGTGTTTTCTATATTTGCCTATCATCCCTATTCATATCCTTCTCGCTGTCGGTCTCGGTTTAAACGCCTAATTGCCTCTCCTTGTGCATACACACACGTGCGCGCGCATGCAGATATGTGGTGATATACACGGCCAGTTTTACGACCTCATGGAGCTCTTTAAAGTTGGCGGGTTTTGTCCGGAAACAAACTACCTCTTCATGGGTAAGTCGGTCCAATCGGTTGTGCGTTCGCCCTCCCCTTCATTTCGTTGGGTCACACGACCACCTGCGCTGACGTGCCCCCCTTTTGCACCCCACTTTAGGCGATTTTGTCGACCGCGGTTTCTACAGCGTCGAAACCTTCCTTCTCCTGCTTGCTCTCAAAGTCCGATATCCCGACCGGATCACGCTTATTCGTGGGAACCACGAGTCACGACAGATCACGCAAGTGTACGGATTCTACGACGAGTGTATACGCAAGTATGGAAGCACCAACGTGTGGAGGTGGTGTTGTGAGGTATTTGATTACCTCGCTCTTGCAGCGATCGTAGATGGGAGGGTGTTTTGTGTGCATGGGGGTTTAAGCCCGAATTTACAAGAAATCGATCAGGTGAGTGGGTCGGTGGGCTTTGGTGAGGTGATGCCGGGATGAGGACATTTCGCTGGCGATGGCGATGAGGCTCGCAGTATTGACATCGACCGGAAGCACTAATTAGTCGTCTCGTTCTAGATTCGAGCTATTGATCGAAAACAGGAGGTCCCGCACGATGGCCCGATGTGTGACTTGCTATGGTCAGACCCAGATGGTGAGTTCTCCTCACCCAACCCAACAGACCCCACCAAGCGAGACGATGTCGCATAGAACCCCTTACTGCCATCTCTCCTTTCTCTTCCCACACGCACATGAATATATACTAAAGGAAGGTCAACAGAAATATCGGGATGGGGAGTATCTCCGCGGGGTGCCGGATTCTTATTCGGTGCGGACATCACCAAAGCCTTTGCCCATCGCAACTCGATCGACCTCATTGCGCGGGCGCATCAGCTTGCAATGGAGGGCTACAAACTCATGTTTGATGGGACGATCGTGACTGTGTGGAGTGCCCCGAATTACTGTTATCGGTGAGTTTTGGTTGGCCCTGTGTTCTCGCCTGGAAAGCCCCGTCTTTGAAGTTAAGCATACTCATTTTTTAATATGCTCCAACCCATGCGGATGACGGTAATGACGATTTACGAACACGGTTCCGGATACACCTTTCGGCCGGCCCTCTTACCGCTTACTAGCTGCGGAAACGTGGCGTCGATACTTGAACTAGACGAGCACCTCGGCCAGGATTACAAGGTATTTTCGCATGCACCTTCGGTAAGTTCCAGATATCATCGACCCCATTATTCTTTCTATTCTTTCTCTCGTTTTTCCAATCGGCGATATGCGGCGTGCGGTCTTAATCCCGCACCAGATCATTGTCGGCTCGGGTTGGCTAGGCCAACCCTATCTAAATAGTTTACTCCATTATCGTATCTGTATTTAGGCTCACTTCTTTGTCGGTGCAGTGTATGCTAATGGATGGTGTTATTTTCTCGCCAATAGGATGTACGGTCAATACCAGCAAAAAAGCCTCTTGCAGATTACTTTCTCTGATGAGGGGAGCGTGGGCGAGGTGGCGTACTACCGCCCTGGTTTGTCAAACTCTGTTCTAGTAGGGCAGGAATGGGACGGGGGTCGTCAAAATCGCCTCTGGCCTTGCTTGGCAGCCCCCCTTGATCTCTGTTGGCTGTTGCCCAGTTGTCTGTATATTTTTTTTCCTTCCCCACTTGTTTAAATTTTATATTGATTTTTTTGTATCTTTAATCCCTTCCTTGGCCTATTTCATGCATTGGCCTGTAATTCGCAAGATGAACTGTCCTCCGTTGCTCCCGCCCGCCTTTCGCGTAGCGCTCTTAACTTGGTTTCATTTTGCGGTGGCGAACCATCCGACCGCGTGGGTTTGGCGTGTCTGCGCTAGCCTAGGATCGTGATCCACTCCTCCGCTAACTTGACCTTATCGTAAAGTAGGACGTACATAACAAGGTTTTCCCTAAAAGATGGGTGCACCGCCTCCCGAACGCTTTCACCAAGGTTCAATGCCTTTCACGAAAGTGTCGCGATGCTCTGGTCTGGTACGATAAATTTATACTTTCTCACGCATGATTACAGCACTGGAGGGGGGTGACACTTTCCTAATCGGTGTATGATGTGATGACTACGTTACAATGAGTCAAGCAAGGCCGTCGAGATGACACGTTGGCGGGATCGGCGGGGCCGGGGAAGGCTAGGGAAGGCCACTACTTTGTGTTCGCAGGGTGGTAGGGATCAACAGGGGCAGGCTGTGCGCATGGTGTGATCCGAGTGTGTTTGTGGATGAGGAAGTGAAGGTATACATACATACTACGACTGAACATGTCGCGCCATTTGTTCAAAGTTCAAAGTGCCCTAGCATATAGGGCAACGTAGGCACAGTATGTGCATCCATACCGATTGTCGGGCACAGCACGGTGGCAGTTGGGACAATCTGAGACTGAACAAGGCCGTTCTTTGGGTACCGGGAATACGTATAAGCATTCGAGAATCAGCGATGTGTTGTCGGGGGGGGAAATCTAGCTCAGCGCTTTGGAAATTGATTGTTGGCCCTCTCATGTCCTTACAAGGGGAGCTGATATATCACGATAAGAAGTATCGTATGGGGATGCACTTTGTGATTGTGGTTGGAGAATCCAGTCGCCAAGGCCAAATTCGAACCTGGAGGCAGTAATGGTCCTCGTCCTGGGGAAGCATATTGCTTGCGAGAAGAGACAGCCACCGAACTCGAAGACCCAACTTGTGCTCGAGGTTGATACATTGATGCCGGGCTTGCGGTTGCGATCGATGCACGAAGACTTCTTTCTCGCTCCACGTGCAACAAGGATAACAAGGGGCACGAACACGTGCGCATTTCGAGAAGGCCACTCAGGGTTGAGAGCAGTAATGTTGGCATTTGGAAAGGGAAGCTAAGTGCCGTCCCCCGCTCGCCGACCCTGCCCTTTCCACTTCCGTGGATAGGGTCTGGCGTATGGCTAAAGTCCGTCATACGAGCGAACATCGTATGTACCTTTCTGGGTAGGTTGCGGGGACTAAACCTGTGGTACAGAAGAGAAGGGGACCGCATCAGGTACAACTTGCATATCGGTACCGATGCCATGCAGTCCACAGAGGCAGCAGGGATTGACTGTGAGAAGAACCGATAATCATTATCATCAAGGACAATAGAAGAGAAGGACGACGAGTCAGTACGGGAGATATAAAAGGATGAGGAGCTGAATATGGGATGGCTTTCAGTTCCTTTGGTCATTTGAGAACTTTCGCATACGTGACTCGGGACGATGCAGAGCGGCCCATGATGAGCGGTAGGTCGCATTCACCTATGTCCTGAGGTCCAGCGACTGGTTAGAGAAAGGACCTGAGGATGCTGTAACCAAATGGGGATATCTTAAAGTGTGGAGCCCTCACATTGACGTGACACCAAACTTGAAGGAAATCATGATCAGTGCAATCTACAGATCAGTGTAGGACGAATAGAGTCAGGGAAGGCCGAGTTCAAGGAGTGGTGAAAAAGCTCGCCAGCTTTCATGTTTTCTGCAGCCTTGTCGCCGGTCATTGTGTGGCTTGCAATTGGTTGTTCGGGTATCGCCGGTTGCAACATGTGTTTGTGTAAGCGCTCAGTTCGCGAGCAATGACAGCGAATCTGTGCAACGATCATTCTATTAGAATGGTCTTCATAGGCCTGCGGCTGCCAACTGGTGAAATTTCTGCCTGGAATTGCCAGTGCTTTTATACCCTCTGTAAGTACCCAGGTCCCACTTGCTATGGCGTTGGTTAAGGGATGACTTTCAGCAAATCGTTGTTTGTAGTGAGCGGTTCCTTTATGTCAAACGTCAAATACATGGTTGGTGATGCCAAGCATTTCCTGCTATCAGGATGTCCCCTGATTGGACAGGCTGCTCGCTTCAAGTGACACAGCCGTCTGAGAACCACCAAAGAGGGTAAGTGCACGACACAGCGTATTTAGGCCAGACAAGAGTGTCACTAGAAGCCTTCTGATCGCCGCTAAAAACTTTTTATATTCTCTTTTATACTTTTCTCAACTCGCAACCAACTTCCCGTTTGTCCTCCAGGACAAAATGGCCCTCATTCCTTTGTTGCGTGTTATCGTTTTCTGTGAGTCCTGTACTGTTGTGGTTGAGCTTTACGATCTCACATATTCCAAAAGCATCCACCGCCCTCCTCTCTTTGGGGGTACTTGGCATTTGCGCGCACGTCTTGTGGTTAACCCAAGGATATACAAATTCCTATCTGGCGTTCGCACCATTCGGGACGGCAACAGCAGCCGTAACTGCCGTTTCCCTCCCTTTGTTGTGAGTTACACAAAAATTGAAAAGGGATGTTTGATAATTACTGACGTCGGTCTCACTCGACAGCCTTATATTGGGGCGCTCCAAAAGCCGGATATTTACCTCTGTGGTTCTTTTTGAGATTATCTGGTTCTGTACGTGTTAAAAAATCTGCGTGCACGCGCGTCTGACAACTCTGATCCGTTGACCAAATTAGTCATCCTCTGGATTTTGTGGGTTGCAACCGCTGGCACTACCGTCGCAGCTAGGGCGTGGTTCTTCCCTTATGGCTGTTTTAGCGGCGATTGTGGGTAACTCCTCTTCACCAGAAAGCGTTGTTTACCTTGTCCTAGCTATTTGCTACGAGATCACTGCGATGGAAGCCTTTGCCTTCCTCAATTTCTTCGCAGGTAAGTTTTCATGAGGATGTCAATGTCAATCGGTTGAAAATACTTTTTCAGTGTTCATTTACTATGATGTGTTGTTTTTGTACGCCATCATCTGTGCCATCCGCGGAAGAAGCATATGGACCCTCTCCGTGCGGGAGGCCGCCAGCAGCGGCGTTATTACCCCTGCCGTACCCATGAATCAGGCTCAATATCCACAACAGTTTGCGCCACAATATGCTCAATACCCGGGAGCCCCTGCCCCAGCCCCTTCTCCCGGAGCTTACCCTTCGGCAGCCCCCCAGCCCTACTACCCACAGCAGGCACCTCTGCCTGGTCAACCATACCCTCAACAACCCTATCCTCCGTCGGCAGGCAGTTCCCCTGCTCCCCAGCAACCTACCTATGGCGCTTACCCAGGTTCGTTCACTCCCCAAGGACAACCACAAACTTTGCCTGCAGAGTATCAACCACAACCACATTATGGTACTCACCAGGCGTAATTGTAGAGTCAAATTCTCTACCAAGTGTTGCTTGTACCATGGTTTGCTTCAACATCGTCTCACTTCGAGTGCCCGTTGACTTGTAATTATGTTATTAAAAGGTTGTCACTTCATGAGTAATCAGATGGCCTTTATATTTGGCTTCGTACCAATAAGCATACCCTTCCTATGATAGAAATGATACTCAATGGTAGTTCTCTTCCTATTGTATAAGCGCGAATCCGGTAAGAAATTAATACACTTCGTAGTTCTGGTATGGAGTTTGGAAACATGGACGATGATCAAGATGCGAAGGTACTTATATCCAGATGGCCTTTCAGACGTCTATATCCATCTCTGCCGCTTCAACCTTGACAACATTCGAACATTTCACAAGGTGAGTAGTTTCAACTTTTCATTGCGACCAATCATCACTTCAATGCGCAGCAGATGTGACGTTGCAGAAAAGACCACAGATCTCCGCCGTCTACGCGACTGGCATAGTCTTGCATAAGGTGCCGATGCACTGGAACGAATAGAACTCCTCGGGCTCCCCATTGGACGATTATGTCCGTCCAAATCGCGACGAAAGTATCTAAGTTATCCTTGATCTTCAGCAAGGCCGCCGCAGCGCTGAGCGCTCGGCTTCCTTGGTTTAGCCGGTCCACTTAAATGCGCACAACGCTTGCCAATATTTAGGAAGAAGTCAAGAGATATGATTCTCCCGTCGAAAGTACTGGCATCAGTCGTTATGATAACATTATGGACGACTGAGTAAAATTTCTTCCCCATGGCCGCCATAGTGGTGCCAGTGCGCTCGGGTTACCGTTGGATAGCTCTCGGGCGCCGCTACGACGCGACGGTGGACCACGTACCATGCAGTCCTCAACATCGAATCTGGGCCAGCAACTCTTTCATTGGGGGCCACTCAGGCACACCCGTCGTTTGCAAAGTTTATCCTACCTCGTGCGCGAACGGTGCTCACTGTTTAGCCCTGAGATATGAAATAACACTTCACACAATGCAAGTCCGATTCGAGGTGGTCATCTCCCCTGCAGGACCGCATTGTGCACAAATGCATCCGTTGGTACGTACCGTTAGAGAGCCGCCGGGATAAGATCATGATGATCCTGCAAGCGCCCAATTTCTGGACAACCTTTGGTGCCAAGTTTGTCGACGTGTGCTGTGTGTACCAATTCTGGGGGATGGACTCATCTTTTGCAGCTTTGGGGACGCGCGTGGAAGATCCGAAGAACAACGCACAAGTTTTTCCCATAGGAACGAATCTGGGCTATCCTCTGTCTTTAGGCGACGCTCAGCGGCCTGTAAACTGCCATCATTCTAATTTTGGAGGAAGGACTGCGGTCGACAATTTTTATTTTGTGTATGATCAACAAGACCCCCCTCCCAAGCTACTCTTAGCACCGAAGGATCAGATTTTTCCACCCTGCAAGGAGATTATAGGAGTTAGGGTTCTTGAAATTCCCTCCTGTCTTATGCGCCGCATCCACCGAGTCGCGGTTATTTCAAATTCATAGATGTCTTGATATTGTTTACTCTCACCGGCGATGCGCATCAGCAGCCTGGAACATAATTCAAACGATCACCATCACAAATATCGGTCGTCGACAACACCGGGGGGGCCTCGTGTAAAGGGCGTTGCTATTAGTCAGCAAGTCAAGTCATTGATTATCCACGGCTTCTCATCCCACGAGTGTATAATTTGGACCAAGACGCTACATATGTGAAATCGCGGAATGGGTGGGGCTACACAAGGCACGGGTGTGTAGCACAACACGCGCAGGTCTACTGAATAGGTGATACATACACCGAGCGCTGAGGAACATTCCCCGTTTAGGTTTTGCCCTTCTGAGTAGTCTTGCTGATGAGCTTCGCTTTCTCGAGGGCAGCCTCACCTGCAGGTACACAGCCAGAAGTTTAATCGAGCTCTAACGGAGCCGTCGAAGGTAGTAGCCACTTACTTTGCTTGACAAGGTTTTTCTTATAATCGATGATTGTGATATCTTCGTGAGTAAGATTGTTGATTGTCTTGTCTTTTACTTCCCATAGCTCTTCAGCTACCTGAGAGATAAGACCTGATTTACATGGATCAGAAACACGAGGACGGAGAATATACGACAGGTACTCACGGAAGTCGTGGGAAACGATCACAACGCCGCCTTCAAACTCCTTGATAGCCAATGCAAGGGCGTCTATAGAAGCCATATCCAAGTGGTTGGTCGGCTCATCTGACGCGATCACGAATAAATATTTGTTAATGTGTCATGGTCATCCGACACTTACCCAGCAGAAGAACGTGTGGATGCTCCATTGCAAGCTGCGCAAACACGACACTACGACATAATAGTGCGTCAGCCATTGGATTAATCTGAATCGCGATGATCTATTTCTCACCGATTGCGCAGACCGTCCGACAGCTGTCTGATCGGAGAGGTCTGATGTGAACCAGAGAGTCCAAACCTTCCAAGCTGTTGCCGCCAAGCCTACAATGGTAAAACCGCATTGGCATCACGATCATCGCTAGAAAGAAATGAAAAATACATGGGCGTCCTTGTCAGGATATTTGTCGTGAAAGAGTGATTGGAAGTGCTCTATTGGCGATTTGTCGTACGGAAGTTGGTCGGCGGAGTGTTGAGAATACTTCGCCAATTTCAATGCAGCGTGTTTTGAAACAGTTCCTTCACATGGTTGTAGGGCACCTGTAATGAGATTAAGGAGAGTCGATTTGCCTGCTCCGTTGGCACCAAGGATAGCCACACGGGAGTCCATGCTGGTGGGGTACGCAATGAGGTCAGTAAATTTCAATATGCTCAGAATGTTCATACTCACTCAATACCGAATGACAAATCACGGTAGAGGTAATCCTCTGACCTTCCGGAGTATGAGAACGCGACCTCATTGAAAGCAATGATAGGAGGCGGAAGTTTGCGAATGTCCTCGAAGTGGAACCGCAGAGGTCTAGGTGTTTCGACCTTTTCGATGAGCCCCGCTGCTTCCATTTTGTCTATGATCTTTTGCTTCGATTTTGCTTGTTTTACCAAGTTGGCGTATGTTCCAGCAGACGCTATGAACCTACCCGTTTTTCATCAGCACATGCTCATCAAGTAAAAGGGCATGCATACTTCTTAATGTGGGCAATTTCCTCTTGCTGTTTGTGATATGCCTTCATTTGATTGACCTCATTCTCCCCCTTCGTGCGAACGTACGTCGTATAGTTGCCCGTGTAATAAACGAGTTTCTTTTTCATCGTCAGCTCCATGATATTCGTGCAAACAGAGTCAAGGAAGTCTTGTGAGTGCGACGTGATAACCAGAATGTGGTTGTATGTCGACAAATACGCCTCCAGCCACACGACCGCGCCCAAATCAAGGTGGTTCGTCGGCTCGTCTAGCACCAGGAGGTGTGGTTTCACAAATAGCGCACGGGCAAGAGCGACTCGCATCCGCCAACCACCGCTCATGTCTTTGGTCGGTTTCTGCATCATGGCTTGGCTGAAGCCGAGACCATGTAAAATGCTCCCAGCTTTTGTCTCGAAGGTGCTGGGGTCCATTTCTTCTAGTTCTTCGTATGCTTGATCCAGAGCAACGTCATCAGGTTCATCGGCCATCGATAACTCCTCGATACGTCTTTCGAGTTTCGCGACCTTCTCTTTGGCTGATGCAATAATGAAGTCCACGGCATTTACGTCTGATGGCTCGGCCTCTCCACGCACAATATAGATATCGATGTGCGGTGGGATCTCAATATCACGGTACGCTATTGATTGTAGGAAGGTCGACTGGGATCAGGTCAGGAAACCTACCAGGGAAAAGAAAGTATGTTTGTACCCACCTTCCCCGAACCATTTTCACCAAGAAGACCATATCTTTGGCCATAATTAAGGGATATCTCGGCACCTTCGATGAGTAGACGACCGTGGAAAGACAAAGTATATTGGTCGATTTTGATATCTCGGCCTTTCACATCGGATACGAGTACACCTGCCGCACTCCTGGGAAAGGATGAGCAAAACATTCGCTTTAACATCCACTACCCACCTTTCCGTGGCGATCTGCAATTTTGCCATCGATGTTAGATCATCCGTACTATTGGCAGCGGATACGCTTGTGAGCGGTGTATTGGCCGCACTGCCGGTGACCGATCCCGCTGGTGTCGATACCGACGTTGTTGCGCCGCTCTGTCTGGCCGCTTGTTTAGCGGCCTTCTCTGCAAGTCGTTTCTGTTTTGAGGTGGAGGGTGCCATTGTGGAGTAAGCTGCAGAGAGAACGAAGGATCGATGTCCAGTGGCTTCAAATCTTTCTTGATCGGAGTTCCAAGGTTGGCACGATTATCTAATCTAGTAATTAAATTTACTCGCACTCGGAGCTCAGCACTGTGTGGTAGTCCTCGGTCCTCCCTTCGAGCTGGTCTACCGACTTCAAACACGCATGGATATCAATACAAATAGTAATCGAACGATGTTACTTCCTACTTGATACGACCGACACTTAATCGACACCTTCAGGAGCCCAGTCGGATGCTTCACCTGGTCGTGTAAGCATCATCCTTGTCCTCCTGATCAACGTCCACGGCCACCTCAGCAGGCTGCGCGAGTATCCATTTAACTTCGCCATCTCTCCGTTGCTGTGATGCACAATAGGCCCTGGACAATTTTAGTGGACCATCTCGGGTATGTTATAAACAGTCTTCTTGTAACTCACCCTTCTCGGAAACGCCATGGCTCTTTGTCACCGTGGTACTCACGAACTTTACCAGGATCCCCGGGTGTGTTGTTTACCGATGAGTGTTTGAATGGACTATAGGTTGGTGAAATCAAAGACGTCGCCAGTATGCGATGTCTTGGGGAGACAGCCAATGTGACACGGAGAAGTTTCCAGATGGGACTGGAATCCCTTGTCCCTGTTGGCAGTACGGGCGATGGGTGACCGTGACGCGACCACGCGACCTGCCAGGCCAACTTCGGGCGCAAGAGACAAGATAAATCCGTGGTCCACGCGTTCCTTGGATCTTGGAAGGAACCCAAGTGAGCTCTTCAAGTCCCTGGCTGGTTTATCTGCAAAGTGCGATGCTATAAGGCACAGTAGCATGTTTCAACAAGTATGTGCATTTGCGAAAACGTTGCTGGCGCGGTGCAGCTGGGTACCAGCCTATGATATGCTCATCGTTGCTCATGCCAAGCGGCTCCAAAATCGTGCGCGATGAAGTACCAGAACAAAGCGTGTAAAATGACTATGTAGTGATTGCCCTCCATGTACATGATTCGCTTTGGAGTCGATAGCCGAGTTACGACATACTTATAGTAAAGGTGGACCGACGACACTTGACCGTCTTGAAAGCTTGAACTGAAACTCTGGTGGTTGCAATTCTTCGAGCCGACTTGGTAGCCTCTAAATTTGAAATGGATGGCAAAAGGAAGTTCGAAGACGATCAAAATGGTATGTACGTCGGTCGACTGGGCAGCTGCCCGCAGTACTGTTGCCTACTGTTGCTGACTGACGAGTACTTATTGCCTGTCGTTTAGATGGCCACGCCAGAAAGAGGCTTGCCATCCAGCCAAACGCAACGGATTGCTCCAATGCAGACACGCCCGAGGCTGGGCTCAGCTCCCTTCTTGACTTTACTGCGCTCTCTTCTCCAGAGCACATCTCAGCCCGGTTCGAATCAATAGCGCACGAGCTCCTCTGCACCCATATCCTCTCCGTTGTGCACAATAATGTTCACACCGACTATGAAATACTCGAACTTGAATTCTACTTACAGAAGGCGGGCTGCCACGAAGATCCGTTCACACACGGGAGCGTAGAACAGGAGCGTAGTGGTCAATGGTAACGTAGCATCATATCCACCACAATTGAACCCATTCGTTACCAAGCATTAACAGGTACTTCCATCGTATGCCCTGTCGTGCCGACAGTAACTCGCTGGGCCTCCCAGTTACAGCAGCGGGGAGTTACAGGGATGGAACACGCAAGGGTCTCGACCTGACGATTGGTGCGCAGCTTGCTGGTGCACAATTGCCACGAATAGTGACTGTACGCGGGGGTGCACTCTTGCGCACCCTTCGCAGACTCAAGGATCGGACGCTCATATCTGGGCCATCTCTCCTTGTTGACGAGGTTCTTCGCGCCAGCGGGGCGTCTTCCATCTCTAACTTGGTAAATGATACTTGGAATAGGGATATTGCAGCTCTCACAGCGCCTACACCCTCGCGCTCTACATATATGTATCTGCGTTCGCGTGATGGGAGCAACGTACCGGCGTTGAAAACATCACCAACGGTCTATCGCTCGCCTCGCGTTGGTCTTGATCTGTCTCATCCAGAAACGACAAACTCACTTAGGCACCCCCGGGTCGTTTTCGTCGATGCGCGGTATCGCTATTTCACCCATCCGGAGGTGCTCAAAACCAAAGGCCGCATGCAGACTTTCTGTGGGTTGTACACCGCACTTCGGGAATCCAACGGCTATCCACATAATTCCATCAAACTGAAGCAGGAGCTATGCAGGTTGATGGCGTACAAAGAACAAAATGTGGTTAAGCTTCTGGCTGACTATAAAGCTGGATACGAGAGCAGGGCTCTCAAATCTTTCCTTGGTTCGGCGGGCAAGGGCGTCTGCCAATCGTCTTCGGCATATTTGAAGATGATGGGAGCTTTGCAGAAGGCTAAAGAACAGACTCATCAAGCATCAGCCTCAACTTGAGTTTATTGATGGCCAAGTGAGCATGGAGTCATACGACAAATGTTATTCCTTCGAATGGGGAGAAATAATTTCATGGTGTTTGAAAAAGCAATGAGACATGTTGGGTGAGATCTGAGTCCGCAGAAACCCGGCAATTCCAATATTGGTTACCACAATACCTTTCGGACTAACATGAAGGAGGGCCGCCCGAATGGCGCTTCGGAGGGGGCAGGCAAAGTCACTTTGAACAAATGAGGCAAGCACAGCGTAAGCGAATGTATGCATACATAGCTTTCTTGCTGGGTCCGAGGTGAGCAAGCCGGGTTAAAATTCATTGTAGTCGAGCTGTGTCTATGTAGAAATCCCCACAAAACTCTATATGATTGAGGAAAGCCAAGAGATCCGCTAGTAAACGTAGCTAGCAAGGTTCGCCAGCCATGATCTCCATCGTGGCATCTTGCTCTCCGCCTCCCCCCGGGCCCTCTGCTCCAACGCATCACGTTCACGGAATTGTACTCCCTCGCCACGCTTCCACACTGCGTCCGTGTCTAGATCCACCTGCAACAGAGGGACGAGGTGCTGGTTCTTCCCAAGAGCGCAGCGCTCATATATTGTATATCCGCCATATAAAATGATATATAGCACGACTCCAATATAAGTTGCGACAACGCTCTACAAGGAGGAATGTCGCGCGTATTAATCGAATGAATTTATATGGATGGATTGATGTGCATGAAAAACTCACCTTCACATTGAAGGGCTCTTGCCTCACTGCAGAATAACCTTCTGCAATAAACATGAGTGTTGCAAGGACAACAACTCCGATAGGAAGGAGCGGGAACAACGGCTGGACATAGGGCAAATCATCCAAAGAACGTCCTTGTGCCCGATATGCGACGCGGAATCTGTACGAGATGACTCCAATGGTGCCCCACACCAGGATCGCAGATATGCCGGTTAAGTTGAGCAACCAGGTGAATACGAGACCTTCTCCCCATATGGTAGTCAGGAATGTGAGACAGGCTGCTGCCAGTGAAACCCTTGTTTACGATGTGAGTGTTGTAGTAATAGTAATACAAAAGGATATGTCTTACAAAAGCGCAGGTATGGGGACTCCTCGTCTGTTCACCCAACCGAAGAAATGCGGTGCTTGGCCCATCCTGGCCAGGGAAAGTAGCATCCTCGAGCTGCCATAGAAAGCGGAATTTGTGGCAGAGAGAACTGCGGTGAGGAGAACGGCATTGACAACGTGCACCGCAGCTCCGAAGCCTGCGCGTTGGAACACGACGGTGATAGGGGAAGCAGTCACGTCGGAATCTGGCGCATCTCAGGATTAGAACCAAGGGTGCAGAAAATCTTGAGTATTATACCATTTGCAGAAGTGAGAAGTGTGGGGTCCTTCCAGTTAATGCAAAGCCCGATAGTCAGGATGGTAAGGACATAGAAGAGTACAATTCGGAAGAACGTGGCCTTGATGGCACGTGGGACAGTCTTATAGGGCTGACTCGCCTCGCCAGCAGCGATTGCAACTAGCTCCACCCCACCGAAAGAATAAAACGCGTATACAAATGTCTGTGCAAAGTTTTTAAACCCTCCTATGAACGCCTGAGAGTTCTGGAAGTTTGAAAGTCCCTGGAAGGCCCGATTCGATCACCTTCTACCTTATGCACCAAAAATAATCGGACTCACAGGGCCCGGATGACCTTTGATCCCACCCAAATCATAGATAAGACCCACGAGAATGAAGACGATGATCATCAGAACTTTAATCAACGCGAACCAGTACTCGGATTCCCCTGGTTGCAGGATTAGTCCAGTCCTCAAATTGCGACTGTCATTCAACCTCACCATAGACACGGACATGAATCAATTGTAGTGCAAATATTGGGACAATAATCATGAGCGCCCATTGCCAAGGCTGTATTTGAGGGGCCCAGAACTGTAACGGATATATTGTTAGCAAAGCGACTTCGACTTCTTTCACGGGCCTCGAATGGGCAAGAGTAAAAATCTTGTGACTCACCTGCAGAATGATGGCAGCAGCAGTCAACTCGCTGGCTAATATTTCAAATGAGTCATGACTCAATATCGTGATAGAAGTGGCAGTCATTTTCCAAGAAAGTAAACTCACGTATCGATAACGACCTGTAGATATACGTGTAGCACAAGCAAGCCAAGACTGAGGTGAGTTTCTCGCAGCATTGTCACCAGTGGGAAGGAAGACAGACCATTGAAACCAATAATTCCAACCTATTTCCCGTATTGAGAGGCGTAAGTTCAACATCCTCAATGACAATGCCATGAGAGCCCTACACACCTAACGTGAACCCTAGAGCAGGAGATACGAATCTGCTACCAAAGGCTGAGAATGCACCAGAAACCGGGAACATAGCTGCCATCTCTCCACTGTAAGGGTTGTATCAAAGAATATGCCTCAAACTTAGGTTTGACCGACTTACAGAGAAATGACGACAGTATAGACGAACACCCCGACTACCAGGTACGAAAGCAAGGCACTTCCAGGTCCGGCAACCGCAACCGCCTTGGTATGGCAGTTGTGAATTAAAATTGAGGACAATCATCTCGAGTTACACATACCGATCCAGCGCTCAGAAATATACCCGTGCCTATGGTCCCTCCGATGGCTGTTTACGATTACAGGACAGTAAGAAAGTCTGTATATAGCGAGATTCTGAAAGGGCTGCGTACCAAGCATCATCAAATGTCTGCTCTGCATTGCCCGCTTCGTATCATGTTCGGGGCTCGCAGCGAGACTCTTCCATATCCCGGCATTGTGCCCACTAGATGAGCCATCGACCTGTGAAAGACTGCATTCTTGATCACAATTGATTTTTCCTTGGGAGGAGCCAGAGAGCTGGCGATAGTTGCGTGGGTGGTGACTATGGTCTGACTCTGACATTAGATACAACTCCAAGTACGAGTAGCTGTCGTGAACTGTTCGCGCGACCGGCCAGTGAGTGAGGGTCTTGAAGACTCGAACTGACCTTGCTGGCGACTCGGTAGTCTCCCTAAGCCAGACTCTCTTCGTAGATGAAGATAGTTAGCGACTCGGCAGCCGTAAAGATCCAATACAAGGGAAGAGAGAGAGCCGAATAGTATCATTACATCCTGTCTGACCCCGCTTTTAGAGCATGGACGTTCTCGGAAGCTTGCGATCTTCACTGAGAAAAGATTCTAAGTTGCACCCGTGTACTAAGTACTGTATGTACTTTAGTAGTAGATGTATGCAATACCAGTAAGTACTTGCGTGTGATTTTATCCTTGTCTGTCCAGCATTTTGAACGAGGATCACCTCAAATCACCTCTACTATCACCTCCTCCTTTCCAACCAGAGTCCACGTTCGATACCACACTGATCAAATTTTACCAGGAAAGGAGGTTAACCGCGATCATGTCACTAACAGCAGTTCATCTTCGTGAACGCAATAAAACTGGAGTCGTCGTCGACCGTTCATGTAAAATTTGGCACAGGTTCGTCACCTTCAACATACTTTCGTGCATCGGAGCATCATCTGCACTCACGCGTGCACTGAGCAATTTTTTACTCAGTTCTGTACTTACTGCCCAGGAAACTGGCTATCACCGTGAGATAAAGCTCATGTTTACACTGCTATTGAACTCCGTATTCAGGTTCGAAGCTATGAAGACAATGGAGCCGCACTACCGCCAGAGTAAAGAAAAATACTTTTACATGGACGCTAGGCCATTGATCTACATGGGATGTTGTACACGGCGCGAAATTGGTTCTTCTGATCTAACGTGGCTCCGATGATGAAATGAAATAGTCCAAAACTCTCAAGCCACTTCTCTAAATGTTCTACATCCGCTCTGACCACTAGGCTCGATTCCCAATGGTTCTGCATTCTTCAGGAGAGTGACTGTCACGCTTCACCTATTTGCGAATACTATTGTTGTCAGCACCCCATCCGTGGATTCGTTTAAACCTTTTATTAGGTTGCGATGCACGCGACAAGCCATCACGCTCGTCAGGGCTACCGCAGGACTTGCAAGGATGACCTGGAGTGAAGGAGACAAAGTGGGTGCTAATGTCATTATGAACCGTGCCATGTTGACGCCAGTGGTGATCCTATTTAGGTGTTCGTTACTGAGTGGCATCCTCGGGAATAATATGAAGAATCCTTACAGATAGTACTGCTGACCGCCCTGCAGCACAGCACGAGAAAAATGTGGGAGTGCTGTCCAGCAACACAGGGCCTTCCATCCCACTACCCCCGTCTGGTGAGTGGTAAGGATCTTATACATGACTGCAATATAGACGAGAGTATCGAAAAGAACGGGGTCCATAAAAGCGATGGAGATCGCCCCCACACCTTGGATTCGGATGCAGTGTTTTGTATCAGCGATTTCAACGGAGTCATGGAGGGGCCCGGAAAATGCTGCACAAGAGGTGCCGACGCCGATAAGCCAAAGGAAACTAAAGGTGTGTTTGACAAATCTGTGCTTGAAGTAAACAGCGTGAGCGCGTTTGAGGAAAAGGTAGGATGATGCTGCGGACGATAACACTTGAAATGCTATCAGAACCATGGCGACAACTCCACAGTTAGAGATGGGACCAGCTGCAGAAAATTCATGTAAGATTTTTCAGAACTTTAGGCTATTTGAATCAAAGCTCGATAGGTGCCCACTTTTCTGCAGAGCATTCAGTATAACCGTAACCAGGATAGTTGGTCTCTTGGAATGTCAGGCAAGTCAGAAATAATTGATGCAGACGTCTCACCTGGCTAGGAAATAAGCACACAGAACGATTGAGAAGCTCCCTGTCTGGATCAGCCGATGATCCTCGGGGATGCTAGAGAGAATATCCCAGATCAAGGCCTGAAGGGAATCCACGTTAGGTGTGCTGGAGACTGGCTACGTCACAACATACCCCTAGGGTCACCAAGGTGACATTTCTGTTGAGTTCAAACTCACTTGTGGTTCCGGGACTGAGGTAATTGAGGTAGACAACAGAATTTATGATTGGAGAGGGTTCTTCAGAACTCATACCAGTCCAGCCGAGATTTGGGATTCCTTTGTCAGGAACGGTCAACAACGTTAATAAGTGCACGATGCGACCTGTGCAAGGGCTCAAGCAGTTTAATCTTATCGAACCTTTAATGACACGCACAGCTGCAGCAGCCACAACTGCATGATCAGGTACATATGTAAGGTGGGCCGGCCGCATACAATGAGACGTTATCCCGGGCGCTGGACTTCTGGCAGAGAGTCATAATGCCGGATCGTTCGAGGGAAGCCCTATTGGGAATAGCAACCCGCTTTGTACCCGGTACAACTGAAGGGGTTTGAAAGGTGATCCCAATCGAAACATATCGCCCCTCAAACTCAACTCATCATACCTTTCATTGCGGGATATCTACGGAGGTTACAAAGACGAGGTGGTCCTGGCAGTCGTCAGAAGCTGCGATTCTCTTGGATTTGCTACGCTAAATCGACGGGAGACAAGAAGCACAGATGGTAGTGGGGACGACCAAGCTACTGACTGGTGCATCATAGACAGAGCTTTGTGAGGCACGTGTCTTGTGGATGCACATGGACTTTCCATGTGAAGAGAACCGCAGACCGCCCACACCGGGACACAGCCCGCCATCCCATGCCGTAAAGTTCTGGTGATCACTGTGTCATTGTCAATCAATCACTGAGCTTCAGGCACCTCACGTAAAACCTGGGGCGGATGACAGCAAACTGGAGGATGCGGCTAAGAAGGCACCGAATGCTGTGAGCACTAAAGAGGACTATCGCCTCGTCACGAGAGGATTTTTGTGGTATCCGAACCCAGAAGCTTGCGTGGGGCTGAACGTAGCAAGGTGCCTGAGAAACGCACCTGACGGGTAGTTTCGCGCTATCGTGAATATGTACCAAGTCCTGAGAGGATACGCACTGTGTGTCATGAAATATCATGAAATATCAATATCATGTTGGCATGGCCTGCTGCAGCTAAGCCGCTAGTGGTCGGGCTATCCTGGCTAGCAAGCTAACCCCAGGTAAGGATTAAATCTACTCGCAAGCTTCCTCCGCTGGCACTATAGCTTGTTTAATACAAGGGGTACCATCCTCGTGCACAGTAAGGTCATTAGTCAAGGCGGCCTTCAAGCGCGAGCAGCTTCACCTCTTATCAGTAGCACGCCATATATGAAGCCCTGCGGCCCACTGATCAAGTGCCAAGTGGTCCAAGGATCCATCACTCCAAAGTGCGATTGAATTTTTCAAATTTTAACCTTAGTTGTGCTTAGTCCCTCTCAGATCAGCATAGATTATCATACCCTCCGTTGGCCTACAGGTAACCTTGTGGCTAAGAACGAAGGGGGGCGAAAGCAATACCATCAAAGCCAGTTAGAGCGAGGAAACACATGCAGAAACCCAAAGTTGGTCTTCAGCTATACAGCTGCCAATGCAATAGAGAAACCAAAACTGTAAGGAATGTGGCGACTGAACGGTACAGTATACAAAAGCCAACAGGCTATCCATATCATGAAAACTGACCGAAACAGATAAGGGATACAAGGAAAAGTCATTCTGTGTCCATAGCTACTGAGTCATCAGCACTCTTCAGTTCACGAGATGCCGAATGACGATCAGGAGACTGTTCTGGAGCTGCGGTGTTCTGAGGCTTGTACTCGGCTGATCGAACAGGGGAAGGACCAGAAGCCGATGGAGGTGAAGGCGTGCGAGAGACTGCCAGCTTCTTCTTCGACCTTGCCGAAGGGTTAAAGAAACCGCACTTGAAGCAGATATACTCTGAGGAAGTGTAAAGAAGTGGTTACGCTGAATTCGGTAGGTATGAATGTAACTCACGTGTGTCTTCCCATTGGGATTCCTTCACGAGGCCATTGTGTGCGAAGCACTTTTGACAAATGAGTGCATAGCGTGAAGCTGCAACGCTGACGGATGATTCCTCATCTCCGAGGATGGCATCTGCAAGCTTGTCGTACCACTGTTTACGCGTTGCTTGTATGGGCTGCGGTGTCGCTGGAATGGATGGGAATGTTAGTTCGCGTGTTAGAGGTAACAGTCTACGATAACAAGACGCACGAGAAAGCTGCAAGGGGGATGCTTGTGTCTGCCCGTTTGGCGTTTGTGGATGTTGCTGCTGCTGGGGTTTCAGCTGCAAAGGTGTCGGGGGTGCACTGGGAGCAACGCTCCGCCGACGAATCGGCGTGGTAGTTGGTGTCACAGATGACTGCTCGTCGTACTTTTCGAGGAGGTTACGAGTAGAGTAGTAATTCGTCTTTTTCTTTATTTCCTCAACCTTGGCTCGTTGCTTCTTGAGCACCGTCATGAGCGTTTTTTCTGAAAAAACTGTGAGGCCAAGTTGAGCAAGATAGGTCAGGGAGGCCCTCACCTTCCCGACCACCCTTCCACGAGTACCATATCTGCATCATCCGCCTCGCAAACAGGATCCTATCAAGAAACATAATTAATGTGCCACAAATGCAGCAGACCACATTGTAATACTCACAATATCGGCCCAACTAACACTGCTGCCTGTCCGAGCCTCGAATCACGCCACATCTGTGGAAGCGTCCGCGTATACCACAGGCTGACATACGCGAACCAAAGAAGAAATGTCCCGAGTGTGAAGTGCAGAGTTGTGCGTCGTTCCCGTAGTCGGATCTCCGCGAGACGCGTCTGTCTTTTCTGCACATCCGCAGCGAGCGCAGAGAGGATCTGTTCGTAATCCTCGGAGTCACTCTGTGTATATTGTCAGTGAGTATGTGTTTAATCACAAACATTTCGTTAACAAACCCTTCTGAAGACACGGCGAAGGAAAGACATGGCGGCTGGTAGACTGCCAGTGGCACTGGCAAGCAGATGACACAAACACCAAATTTGGAGCCAAGAAGGCAGCACAGCCACGTCATCCTATCTGACACGTGACTCAGCCATTGTCCCAGCTTCCGCGTTCTGGCTGCTAGATAATCCCTGGAGTCGACATGTAATTCGGAGCTAACTTCTTGCGCCTGAAGCAGTTGAATGGTTTCGACAATGAAGGACTTACTGTAGAGGTACACAGTGTTCAGTAGAACCCACTTTATTGAATGTATGTAACTGTACTAACTAAGGAGCGCTAGATCCTTTGAACGAACTCTCATGATTGCAACGTACAATGAATGTAAATGTATACTACTCTGTGATTTGGCCCCTGTCTCGGATGTTCAGTACAGATCACGTGGTAAGGTCATATTAGCTAATCAGATCATGTCTTCCTCCGACCAGCAACAAGACCAACAGCAGGCCATCCCACCAGTCCAGGTCTTTTACTGCCAAGGTAAGCTCAGCATTCGCAATATTTCAACGTACTGTTCAACAGCTTGTTCCGCTTGTCATCGCTTATCGGATGTGGACAATGTCATCCAGTGTGCGGATTCCCCCCCGAATATTGCGAATTCGGCTCAAGTCTAACACGCTGTAAGGAATGGCTGAAAGAGGAGCACCCTTCCTTGTACGATAGGTATTATTCCGATGGTGATCACTCTCCACTAGGTTCACATTGACGTCATTCACTGACGAGCTGCACACCCATACGTTCCGATCGACCCTATGTACATGTCACAATCTGATCGTGTCGACTGGAACACTTTTCCGATCGCTCGTGGAAATCTAACCACAATGGCGTGTCGGATTAGAGGCTCTCCAGTCGAAGATTGGCACGCTCAGTCTTGAGAACCAGGCTAAGCTGGAGAAGAGCACCGCAGAGAAGGAGGCGAAAGCCGAGAAAAAGGCTGATGCTGCCCTCAAAAAGAAGATGGTTTGTCCATACTTTCCTTCCTATCTTCCTTTCCAGAGGTTTCACCAACGGTCACCTTCGATCAAACGATCGTCACCACGCGTATCGCCGAGCCGATCATTCCTCTACTTTCGTACCAATCTGCGCTGTCTTATTCATGTTGAACTACATCTTATGTGCGCACATGTACCTAGGCGTCGCAAGTCTTGATCAAGCGGATGGAGAGAAACAAGCGTAAATATGTCACGGCCATCCACGGCCTTGAAGCATTCGGTGCATTTCGTTGCTCATTGCTTCTCGCATTTGCCACTCACTTGCAATATCCGATTTAGACGTTGACCTGAAAAAAGCAGCTAAATTCCTTGCCCAAAAATTCGCAACGGGTGCATCTGTGACAAAAAATGCCCAGGGCCTAGATGAAATTGTCGTTCAAGGGGACGTATCAGATGAAGTCCTTGAACTTGTGCAGAGCAGTGTGGGTGTCTTCAAGGGAGTGCCCGTTGCCAATGTCGAACTTGTGGAGGAAAAAAAGAAGAAGGGGGAGTAATTTGACAAGGTATGGGAGGTAGGATATAGGGAAAGAACTGTTTTCTTGTATAGTACAGCGGAGATGTTGAATTTGTAAACAAGTAGAGGGCACACGAAACATTGTAATTCGCAAAATTTAAACGTCAAAAATCGGATAGCACGCTCTGAGGACACCGACAAAAATTTCAATCGTCTTTGCTTTGAAAGGTGCCAACCTCTGGGTTCGTATAGATTGTGTCTTTGCCATTGCTAAGCCTAAGAGGCCGGGATGGGTGAATGCCTTGTCGGGGGTTGGCCGGGGCAAGCCTACAACGATGTGCTCTCTTGGTGCACTCTCATTATCGCTGCAACGACGTCCGTCAATTATGTAAATCGAAATCTGGTATTATATAGTGAATACAACTAGCTTGGTGACCTGCTGCGATCCAAGTACAACAGCACCAAGTCTTAAAACGTAAATTGCAAGGAAATGGAGAAAGGAAGACCAACCTGAAGCTAAGGCTACAACATTGCACATGAATGCATGCCTCTAGGAGTGTGGGGCGGTGGGATGAAACTAGAATGACCAAAAAAAAATCGAAGTCGATACAAACCAGATCAAGAAAATCCACGAAGACACCATGAAGAGAAGATAAAAAGTAGGGGTTCATCGACAATCAATGAACACCTCCGCCATCCACACGTCATCACACACGTTCCATAATGCGTACAGCACGAGCTTGTCAAAGCTAACTCCGCCAACGCTCGCGCTGCTGGCTATACGCCAGTTTCCTGCATGTGATGCAGGTGTGCACGTTGACGAGGTCTGTGAAAGGTCAGCACGATGAAGAAAAAAAGGTTGGCTAAATCTTACCATTATAAAACTATGGAAGGCATTCGCAACCTGTACTGCAAGCTGACCACGCGTGAGCGGACCAGAGGACCTAAACAGCTCAATAGAGGCACTCCAATCAACATGCTCATAGCCCGGCCACTGTCGAGTTAGGACGATAAGCATTACCCCGCGTCAGTGGAATGTTATCATAACGCCCACAATGACATACAGAGATAACTAGTCTGACGTTCATCACGCCCAATGCCTTCCCCATCATCGCACCGACATGCTCAGTTGCACCGATGAGCATTCTCTCGAGTGCGCCGCCAGATCTTACAACGAGCTCTCGCATGGGTATACCGAGGCCACGCATTGGTGCACCGATCAGGTCAAAGGTGACTGGAGCAACGGGGAAGGTGCGACGCGGGGTAGAGAGCAGCTTCGGTGGAGGAATCTGGGGAAGCCGTGTGAACGTGGGTGGGAGGTGCGTTAGAAAGGGTGGTGAAAGGGTCGGACAAGCATCGGAGAGCGCGCTTTGTTGTGACTGAATGGATTCAGGGATAGGGGGATGGAGAGGGCTGAAGTAATGGACGTGAGACATTGTGAGAAGGAAAAGTACGCGACAGATAGAGAATGCAATGAAAGAGGAAAAGAACGTACCCCTACTTTATACCTTTGTGCATGAAAGAACTGAAAGAACGCTGAATACATCATGGCGTCACGCCACGAGCATGTCGATCAGTGATATTACACAGAGAGCCACGCCACAGAACCGAGGACAAAGGATTTCGGGCTTCGCGGAGGGATATGATCCTTTCATCGCAATAAATCCGGGACGGTCGAGACGGATATGGGACACGTGTCTGTTGAGGTTGAAAGGGAGCCAACAGGACGGTACATTTCAGCCTGGAATCTGAGCTGTCCAGGCCGCCTGGCTCGTTGAAAACCGGTGAGTGTCAGCACTTCCCGCGAGTTGTGCGCAGCGATAAGGTCGATGGTACACTATAGACTGAAGGCTGCAGCTTAGGTATCCATAAGTAGCCAGCCAATTGAAACCCTTGGTCGCCGTCGGACCCTGATGCCAATCCAGTGTGATACGATACTCACTGTTGCATGAATCAAACTATCAGAAAGCAGAAAGGTTTATGGTCTCGATTATTGATACGAAGGTTCAAGGAGGAATGTCGCAGTGAGACACTGCTTACCTAATCATACTGCCTTCAATGTCGTCCCGCAAACACATCTGAACGTACTTCCTCTCTTAGTATCTGACTTTGTGAAACAGAGATGGGTATTGCATCGTGGGGGTATATGTGGCGGAAATTGTCACATATACCAATCTCAGGTCACATTGGCTTATTTATGTGGCAAAAAATGGCCGGACTCGACCTTGTCGTAGTATACATGTTTTGTATGTGATGGTTAGCAGTACACTTGTGGACATAAGATAACACAGACTGGGATAACTGACACGTGAGGTCATAGGGTTAGCAGTTACTACGAAGATGCACGATACCCTCTTGGCAGGTTGAATAACAAGCAGTGGAGGTGATGCAAACGAATGAGGGCAAGGACCGGAAATAAACCCGTCGAGACAAGGCAACGTGTCAAGTATCTTGCAGCGAACATTTCACAAACAAAGTCGAGAAGAGGTACTGGGAAAGCTGTGAGTCGTGCAGCGGCAGATGCCTATACCCTATCAAATTGATTCAGCGCCATGTCCCGCGAAACCAGACAGTCAAAACATATAAACCAAGCAGAGAAGATGACGTACCCATGGCCAAGCTGCCGAGACTGACACAGTACACTGCAATAGGCTCGTCCTCGTTCTCACCGTCTCTCAGCACCGTAAATCGCACAAACACTAGGTCAAACAAATTTGCGACACTGCTGAAGGTCAGACGCAGGTTCTCCTGCCACACCGGATTGAACCCGTTATTTTTCACAGAGCCGGTCCGCGCTGTGATCACGCGCGAGATGCTGGTGCCATTCGAGGGCGAAGTTGGTGTGCCAGGTGAAGGGGATGAAGTGGTATAAGCCCAGTCAGGGGTATAGATCGAGACTTCGACGTAGGGGTCTACGATATTCCGGTCGACAATTTCATGACCCATAGCATCTTTTGGGCGGGGCAATAGTTGGGCCGAGATGATCTACAATAGACGATAAGAATTAGCAATGGAAATGAATGAATAATACCGACAGTGACGTTTAATTGATGCGAGGTCCTATGGGCAAACAGCCCTTTGTCAGGGTTGCGAAGAGCCTCCGGTTTGAGCAGGTACCCTGCTCTTCCGTTACGTTGGAACATAGCGTGATTGATCATATATCCCAGATCTTGCAAAGTAGTTGGAAGAAGCATCAGTATAACACCAAACAGCAACAAGTGTGTACATACCAAACGTTTGCCAGTTCAGGGCCACGAGCTGTGCACCAGCCGCCCAGTACCGATGAGGGAGATAATTCGTCGACTTGAACCGCAGACCTTTCGGGTATATTCTGACGAGATGGTCCCTGTTGTGTTTGATGAGGTCCAGCATGCCTTGTTTGATGATTTTATTCGTGGTGGTTTCGGAAAGGGAGAATACATGCTCAGGGGCATAGTGTTCCTTCTTGTTGATTCCTCTACATTTCACGCCGACCGTGTAGACAAGGAGGTCGACGAGTGCGGTCGACATCTTGACTTTGTTGCCATACTTCTCTGATTGGAGAGAGGGTTCCGCAATGGCTGCTGCATTCGCCGCAGTCACGAGCGCATCGGCAACGGATTTCTCCGGTGTCTGGGGATACCCTCGAACGCGATTGAAGACGTTGCGAGCTTTACGAAACTCTTCTTTAAGTTCTGATTGACCGCGTGCGTTGTTACTATGAGCCCGAGTAGACTAAATAAAGTGAAACGTGCCTTTGATAGCTTCGATATTCTGTGTCTTGGTCTTCCGTAGTTCCTCTCTGGACTCCTGCGGAGTATCGGACTCTGTGGTCGAGGTCTCTGTGGAAGACGATTCGGTATCTACTATGACTTCTTTGGGGCGCATGCGCTCTCTTTCTGAAACATAGAGGTTCTTCGCCTGTTCAAACAAGGCAGATACGTCAAGAACTGTCATATATCCAGAATGATAACACATACCTTCACTAGCACTCTCCCTTTGAGGTCCTCGGGGCTTGGCAACTTGTCGATTGTCGGATGCCCCTCACTAGATGTACTGACCAAGGCTTCCCCAAACACCTTATGCACGATCATCGCGAAGATGTCTTGTTGAGGAACTGAACAGCGTATCTCAGCGGAGATGATGATCGGGTAAGGCGAAGTCACGAAGGCGTATTTTGCGATGGCTTCACAGACCTCCCGCACTGGAACTTTTGAGGTCAACGTTTTACCATGGAAAACCATCGGTTCGCTGTCGCCATCGTAGATGTCCACTAACAGACTACGCGTGAGCGTTGGAAAACAAAACTGACTGATAGGTTTACACTCAACACTTCGACAGCCTTGAAGGAGGGCTCGAATGTAACCTTCAATCGTACTGTCACCCATTACTTGATTGCCGACGAGATACGTGTTGTGAGACGAGGAAATGAAGTAATCGCAAAGCGGTCGCGTCATGTCGTGGTATATTTTTCCGTGTTGATCCATGAAGGCAGAGTTATCAGAGGACAAAAGGAAAGCAGAGAATGCATCAAGGGATAGCGTGATGTCATCTATGTTCAACGTGGACGACGATGCGGATGGGGAGAGGGCGGAGGGGACGCAGGTAGGGGCTGACCAGGTAAGAGGGCGGTTTTAGCGGACTCAAACTTGATAGCATAGCGCAAAAACAGGTTTCTCAGCTCTTCCTGGGTAAGGGAAGACTGAGCGTGGCAGTGAGCAGGTGGAGGCAAGATGCGGTCAGTAAACATGCCTTTTGGCAGTCCCGCATGAATTGTTCGAATACCCTAAACGTGAAGTTGGCTCCAGAACACAATTTCTTGTAAAGTAGGTCAAGTTCTGGGCGTGCCTTGAGGAGCTTGACAAACTTCTGAAAGTCGGTAAAGTCGAGAAAGCCGCGGTGTTGGGAATCTGCTTGCTTTGACAAGATAAGAGACAATTCCTGTGAGCGGGCGTTAAAGCAACATACCTTGAACAGGCGCAACAGGTCCTCCTTTGACGAGTTGATGTTGAGCCTCCTACAAAGCCTCTCAACTTCCTCAAAAACCAGCTTCTGATCGTACTGCTGGTCAGATGACTTCCAACATTGCCTCAACCACACGGCATGCCGCATTTCCTCGTTGCCAAGACCGGTCATCAGCTGTTGGCGTATGGCATGTAACTTTCGTAGCGTGATATCCCATAGTTGAAAGGCGTCCTTGGACGAAGCAATTAAGTGAAGAGTCTTGTACTGTCCATCGAGGATATATATGATGGTGATCCAACGGTCCTCATACTCGGAAGCCAGCTGAAACTGCTGTCGGTAGTATCTCGCATCGAGACCTGATCGAAGTTCCTTGATACTTTCAATAGGTACTACGCGTGTTATTGCGTCAGATGGGTATTGCGGAGGAGAGGGGCTGTACACACTAATCCTGAGTTTCTTGGATTCCCAGATGATCTGTCCCTGATCGGCATCCAATCGAAATGTATAGCTCTTTTGTGATCGTGGAGAGATTTTGGTCATAGGAACGCCCTGCTGCAACGCAAGTGGGACAGGGACATCATCCATGGATGCCTTGCGTGCGACTAGTGGAGGTGGCTGTTCCTGACTTGACGCCTGAACGTGAACTCTGGAATCAGTAGGGGGAGTAGGGGACATTGGCGAGGATGCTGGTGCGACTTCAAGCAAGCTGTGGATGCTGGTAATGTGCACACCGTCCAGACGCGAAATCTGCGATTCCGACAAGGCTCTTCCATGCCGATTCCTAATCTGGCTACTGTCTCCACGCAGCGAGATGCCCCGGACAACGGGCGCAGTCTTCACTTTAGAAAGCCTCTTAGAAAGAGATCGACGAAGGGAATTGTCACTAGTGCTTCCAGAAGAAGACTCCCGATCTTGAGAAGTGGCGTCTCGTGGGCGGAGAGCGTCCTGGAATGCTTGGACAGGTTTGCCTTGAGTCGTCAGGAGGCCAGCTGCACGCTGCAGCATCTGCTTTGGGGACGGAATAGATTTCTGCTGGTCGTGTCGTTCCATTACACAGATAACGGCAGACAAGCAAGGCAGAGTCTAGTCACCAAGCCGCCGTAGCATTCGAAGAGGTATATATCCAGGATCAAGAGGCAGTACTTGAAACCCTGACACGTCAAATCGACCGAACAGACAGCAAACACGCTGCGTCTACAGCAAACCCAAGGCCACATTAGGGTCCTGCAATGTCTCGCTGATTGGCCAGCCACTTGCCCACTGCGAGGCTTCGGCAACAAATGGGACCCGGTCACAGGTTTGGCAACCTCAATTGAATTGTGAACAGAACTCCATTAATGTTCATTAACATTGACCGCAGGTCTGCAACCCTTCTTTGTACAAGGGCTGATCCATTCGGTATTTTCTGAAACACGGGCACTTCGACTCTTGACCTCTACATGGGTGAGTCATGACTCAGAAAGCGTTGCATCTCCACCGAAATTCCTGATCAAGCACTACGTAGGGAGTCTGCCTTCACTTGTACATTTGTACATGCAAAGCCCTCGTGCTCGATCCAACCACCAAGTCACACAACAAATCATTCACAGCAGTGCGTTGGTGCCGCAAACATGATCGAGGCGTGTGGAATGGAAGGGAAGATAGAACATTGTAAGACGCCGCTGGGAACAGGTGATCAAGCCTCACTAGCGCCAAGGCTCCACCCCTTTATCTTTGGTCTGTTCCACGCTGATCCCCCCATGATTTTATAAAAATTTCTCTAGACACATGGGTCATCTATCGAGATCGACATGATTTCTTGTGCTTCGAACCCTTTTTACTTGAACACGACTATAATAAAGCACTTGTGGTCGCCAATAGACTCGTGAAACTGACGCCGAACCCGAGTCCATCGTCCAGTTGAGTCTTATCCAATGGTTGGCTGTGACTGACTCGTCTGACCCTCTCACCACCCCGGGCCAGGCTTTGGATTGCGTGACTGTCATCGACACGGAAAGAAATCGAGGTCCATATCATGTGCTTCGTACGCTGGAGTTTTCTCCAGGCAGCACGGCACCCATTGCAGACGATCTGTGTAGTCTCCTTAACATCACCAGTGCACAAACCAGGACCTATGGACCAGTACCATTGGTTTCCCGAAACCGCGTTCACTTCCCTCAAGGTACTGTTTCCGATGGGAAATTCAAGAGGATGTTGAGGACAGTACCCATGCCACATGTGCGCAGTTCTACCGAAGCTCGTGCAAAGCCGGCGCTGGAATTCAAACAAGTAGGGGTTATTTGTTTATTTAGTACCTTTCCTTAACCCTCATTTTTCCTGACTAGGAAGAACCAAGATTCGTTGAACTGGTGCGACGCAGGGAGAGAGGAGATTGAAAGTAGCTGCAAGACCAGAGGGCTCCGCCACCTCCAGCCGCGAGATTGCCTCCAGTGAATGTCGGTCCACAGAGACCAGCCGAACCAGAAGCGCTCGAAGCGCTCCATGTACCTGCTCCAGTATCCCTGATCGAGGTCCCCTAAGCCGGCCTCGAAGGTTAGCTACGATGGGAGTGTACGTCGCACTTTCTTTTGTCATTTGTGTGCTAACAGGATATGTTTCCCGCTACGCGTGCACGATTTCATCGTGCAACAGCATTCATGCCCACGACGATGTCGAACTTGTCTGCATCACCTAACCTTACTACGCCCATGACCCATCCTGGTCTACAGACTAACCAGGAAGAGGTGGGGGATTTTTATTTGTTTATTGTTGTTGAGCATGTTTCATGAGGAGATCAAGAGCGTGAGGCAGAAATCAAGAAAACCGTCCGACAGTGGATCACGAACCATCTGATCAATGTGGTTCGATTTTGGCTTGCACCTTTACCCTTTCATCTCGCGAGCAGGCTGATGCCTCGATCAAAAGTACTGGAGTGGTTGTACACTGTACCAGGTTTCAGATAAGGCTGACCACTTGAAGCAGCGAGCAGCGCAAAAATGTGGCGTAAGTAACAATTGTGCCACATCATATATGCAGTACCTGGCAACATTGTTAATAGGAACATCATTTCCATTATACTTTTACTGAAAAGAATTTACAGGCAGCCTCCATCACAGGGAATCATATCTGGGGGTGATGTAGCAGGGGAGTACATGTTATCAGTATGACCGAAAAAGCTAACAATTTGATGCCGCAGTCTGGATATACAAAAAGAAACAGAAAGACGAGGCACAGGACGGAGAGTATGAACTAACGATAATATGTAAGGATGAGATGAGATGGAAGATGATCAAAGGATCACTGGCAGCGGGGAAAGTATATCACCCCTCCGACTTGCTGCTCTCGCACGTCGGCTGTTCACTATGTATATCAACTCAATCCGCTATTTGGGCGGTGGAGTGGGTGGTCCTATAAAAATGGGTACAGACACAACCATTAGATCACTGCAACAGAACACACATGCATGGCTTACCAAATAGACCAGGGCGGGTCGTGGGCGTAGCAGTTCTAGGTGATACGGGCAAGTTTGACACCGTCGTGGGTGCCAATGCCGGATTGGCTATATGATAAAATCGTACACGCGTAGCGAGAAACATATCACATTGGCATACAAATGGGCTACAAGGGAAAGGGCGACTTACGCCTCCATTGTGCCCAAGCTGGTAGGTTAGCCGGTGCGTTCCCGATCGGCTTAGGGGCCTCGATTTGAGGTACTGGTGCAGGCGCAGGCGCAGGAAGAGCTTTGGGTACTCTTTCTCGTCGGGTTGGCTTGTGCACGACACGCCAGGCAGGGCGAGCCTGTACGGGTGGACCATCGTCCATTGGAGGTGGTGTCAGAGCTGGGGGAGGGGGTGGCGGAGCTTCCTGGGGCTTTTGTGCAGGTACGGAATTTGGATCAGACTGGCGGAGAGAAGAGATCATTGGCGTACCGCTGGCTTCCAGTCAGGTGAATACTCGCCGCCAGCTCCATGTTTTGATTTGACAGCCATGAGCTCGGCGATTTCACTGTACGTGTTCGCCGTATCCATGTGGGATTACGTATATGGGGAGCATGTGCAAGTGTGCAGGTGATGTGATACATTGGGACGTGCAAATGCAGATGTAAACATGAATGGATGGACTATGAATCAGCGTCCCATGAACCCAGATGACCAAAGAAACAAGGATAAGGACGCGGACGAAGCCAGTGGCATGTCATGTCCGATCTCTTCGGAGAACGAGAATAAGAAGGAAGAAGTAGGGTACTCACAATTGTAGCTGCCTCCGTTCATCCCTCAGCTTCCCCACCTCGGCGAGGAGGATCCTGACTTCACTGGCGAGCGCTTTACTGAAATCATTCAAGTACCTAAATCACCGAAGAGCAGTGAGACAGAAGGCCGGTCAGCATCTGTACTCTTTACAGTATAGGAAACGGGAGGCGTAAGAAATGATCTTACTTTGGAGGAGCGCCATTAAAGGGATTCGGGCCTTTATTCGAGGACATACCTCAACGAGACGGAAGGATAAGAATGAACAAAGAGGATATGTACTGATGCGCGGTTTGAAGGTAAGACTGACTGGCGTCGATGTGGATTGCCAAAGGCCGTGAGCGGCAATCGTCCGTAGCGAAAGGTCGTTGTCCAACACTGTTCTCCTTGTTGACAATCAAATGGCGGGAACCTGGACACGCCGGTAGCTGACAAATGTAAGAGCAAAGGTCTGGGGAACACGTGGAATCATGGGAAAAGGATCTTACAGTCAAACAACCGCACTGAACAGGCTTGAAACCACGAGGCTAATTGGCAAAGATTTTCACAAATTGATCTGATAAAGAAAGAAAAAGCGTTTAGACAGGTCAGCAGAACGTTCTGTGTCTGCGGTGAACTGTAGCAGCTCAGTCCACGGTATGATAACGGTACCAATGAAGTCAAGAAGGAACGATGTTTTCTTGAGCTAGTACGCACGTGACATGCGAAACTACAAAAGCAAGCTGTGACTTTTGCCAATGAACATCTCAACTCGAAATGCCGCCTGCGTCAGCAGAACCCTTGCTTAGCGGGAATGGCCTAAGTTCAAAATTACAGCTACAGTTGATTGTCTCATAGTGCATAAGGTCAGGCTGAGGAAGTTTTCATGCACTATGGGGGGAATGCAAGAGGCTCATGTCACACATAGTGTGACAAAGATTACTAATTTGTGACACGAAGCAAAGACAAGCCCTAGTAGTACTAGTAATCGTAGTTCAACGAAGTTGACTGGGTACCTATCTTCGCCAGTATGAATCTAATGTCGACTGCTTTGCATTTTTCATCTCCATTTGCCTAAGATGGCCACGGAAACGATGCAATTCGTGTGGTAGGGAAAGGTTGTCAGAGTAACCAAACCTCCAACATGCGGCCTCAAGTTTCTCGCACATCTGCACCACATCAGAAAGAGTCAGGCCTGCGGATAAGTCATTTTCGCCATCTTCGTCCTCACTATCATCGACCTCGATGATTTCTCCTTTCTCGACCGCGATGAGGTGCTTGACATGGGCAACAATTTCGGCGTCCCCACCTGGAAACTTGTCAGGTTCCATCCGAGCATCACGCTCTTCCTTCGGTTCCACAAGCTCATCCACAGACGGAACATTCTCCCCAACCCCTTTTATCTTGTGAAGTTCTTCGACAGCGGCAAGAAGATCCTTCTCGATTGCAGTAATTTGAGGTGCTATGACCTGAGTCGGGCGTTGGATACAGATTTTTAGGCGCGAATCGTTAGCAGCAGCAGCAGCAAGTCTCTCGACTTCTTGAGTGGCTGCTGTGGTATTGTTTTCTGTGGTGAGTATGGCATCAATTGCAGGCCGCCAGTCCCCATCCACATATCCTGCTCCCAGCAGTAACTTGAGGCGAGACTCCACATCAGGCAAGGTCATGACATCGGATGATGCAAATTCACGTAGGATGTCCCAGGCGACAGGATTCATATGTGCAGGAAGGGCGGCAGGATCGTAAATACTGGGGGACTATTGAGTCATGCTCTACAGTTGGATTGCCTTTATGTTACGAACCTCTGAATGCCTGCATGTGCCCAGCAGTGCTCGATTGTTGACGCTTTCACAGCTGCCCATGCGTCCTTCGCCATTATCATGGCTTCGAGCAGATTAATTTTATAGATGTCATTTTCTCCAGCTTCTTCAAGATCTACAGCACGCATGCTGAATGCACAGCGGTACTGAGCTTTGAAGCATCGGATAATACCCGCATCGAGAGGCTGAACATATGATGTTAAGTTGGGCTCAAAGTATTCTATCTGAACGTTCCGGGGCAGAAAGTCAATATAGTGGCCACTGAAGTTGTCGATTATGAGGCAGACATGGCGGTTCTGCCTGCGCATCTTCAAATCAAATGCCTTCACCCAGCTGATCCAATAGAATAATGAGCACATCCCTTGTGGTACAAGTTATGAGTCACTCACTCTTCGAATAACTCAGCGGTCATCCATGCCTTTTTGTTATTACGGTAATCAAATCCATAAGAAGCTGGCGTGTTATTCTTAAAGACGCGTGGCTTCTTGTACCTGCCAATGAAAAACACCGGCATCTTCTCACTCCCATCAGAATTACAGGCAAAGCCCAGGGTCAGACGGAACTTGTCCTTTTTCTTTCCACTCATCTGCTTCACTGACAATCCTTGATCAGGTGGAGCACTGAATCAAGGTCAGTAAGTAATAAAATACAATGAATAAGATAGCTGCCTTACAATGCGAAGAGACTTGTCTCATCAAAGTTCCAGCGGTCTCTAGGGGCAAATTTTTCCAAGACCTTCGCAATACGGTGCCACTCAGCTTCGACAGCAACAAGGTCAACAGATCCTGCTTCACCATGTCGTCGGTGTTCTCGTAAGTTATATGTTTTGGTGAATGATGTCACCCATCCATCACCGGTGAGCCGTTCCTCTTCCGGAACATCCAGTAGGTCTTCAAATCTCCTCCGTTTCTCTCGCAACATCGGCCCAGTGAAATGCTCTCGCTTATCCTCCATGGCACGAATCCAACAAACGAGAGCCTTTTCAACATCTGGCCGAGTGACTATCCGAGGTCTCTTTGAAGACAGTGCACTAGGATTGTCATGCATGCGTTGTTCTAGGTTTGTGCGAGTCTTCAACTTTCTTGACAGTGTTGACTGAGTAAACACCAAAGCCCCTGTGTGTTTTGTTGCAAAGTGCTGGACCACATCTGCCTGCGAAGTGGTTGGATGCTCATCAATGTAGGCAAAGACTGTCAGCCAGTCATGGAGGGTGAGATTTTCCCGGGAACTGGTGTTTTGTTGTTTGGCTGATGTTGCTGGTGTATCTTTCGAGGGTTTTTGCATGGGTTTACGGGCATATGGAGCTGGTTTTGGACGTGGTTTTCGGCGCATGATCTCAGACATGGTGGGGTGACTGTTGGAATGGACACGAGATGAAAATTTTACAACATGGCTGTAAGGTAGAACTACACAGATGGATGAGCTACTACCAAACCTGGATCCCAAACCTCTTCCAAATAGGTAGGTAATACTGCATATTTGTAGTTTTGGGGTATTCAGTATGTAATATGCACACTTTACCCAAATCCCCCGCGCCCGAGCCCACCCTGAGTCGGGCTGACGAAATTTTCATGCAGTATGATATTTATGCAGGGCGACAAAATGCATTATGAGACAATCAACTGTATTATGAAGTAATAACAAGTCCAAACATACGAAGATACTAAACAACGGCCAGGAAAGGAAGGACTTTCAAAAGTTACATATTCTCATGACTGAAGGTATTCCCAGAACCCTTGCTTGGCGGGTGCAATTTGAATGGCGTACAGACTTGCAATGCGTTGGCAGGTCCTACGCCGATCTGAAAAAGAGCCAAGTTGATATTTCTCACGCTCGTCCAGAAAAGGGAACACTTTCAAAGTTGGGAGGTTCTCACGAAATAAGGTCTTCCCAGAACCCTTGCTTTGCAAGCAAGGGAATAGTGAATCTTGCATGACTAGTTTACTAGAGTTACAGTACTATCATGCATAAAAATGACAACATGGACTGGGTATAAATAATATTTCCGTGGTGACAGGCCGGCCAACATGAACCATTTCATTTTTCCTAGTAATTTGCAAGCTTCCAGAAACGGTAAGTCTTAATCGCCCTATCAGTCAGTCCCACGTTTTGGTGGTTTTTTTAGGCCCAATAAACACAGCATCACACATAATACAGCAAGAGCCCGCAAAAGGGCTTTGAGGAGCCACCCCACCATGTTGAATGCAGTGGCGGGTAACGAACTTTACTATGGTCGCCCAAGTTTTGTCACCCCTGGCATCCAGTCACAGTCTAGGACTGAGACAAAGTCAGCACAATCGTCCTTTGTTTCTTCTGGACCTGCCAAGCTATCTGTTTCGCACAAAACTCGAATTGCAAGGCAGGTTTCTTCACCTACGACATCTCCCAATGGATCAGCTTCATCTATGGACCTGGTCGTCACTCGCCCAACTCCATCTATCGCGGACGCTGTTTCAGTCGAAGTCCTGGCTGAACAGCTACTCAATGACAGATACGCCAAAGTAGTAGTTGCGAGACTAGCCAATTATGCTCCCAAAGTTGATTGGACATCTAGTATGTGTGCGATCAGCTTTTGTCTGACTTGAAAGTTTACCTGTCGAGAATCATTCACGAATGTCCTCAAGTATCTCATATCCCCAGAAGCTGATGGCAACATCGCACATGGGTCAACCAAGGTGAGTGTATTGTGTCCATAGAATGTCGATCACTAACATTTATTCTGACAGTCATTTGACAGAGTTACCACAGATGAATTTGCAGCGCTTTCCTATCTCATCGAGGAATCACCAGCCTTCTTTCCAGGGAAACCAAAGTAAGCACTAATATATCGTTGTATTCCAACACTGATCATGGTGACAGGTTAACCCACTGTCCTCAACGAAGTGTCATCATCATGGAGTGGCCACGAGCAACGCATGAATTCCCTCTAACTGATCTCGAGTGGGCAATCATCCCTGCGGTGCTGCAGCTCCCCATTAACAGGCGGATACTTCGTGCCACCCTTGAGTCAAACTTTGCCTTGCAATCGTCGCATGGGTCCACCTTAACACCTGACCTTAGCCTTATGGTTGTGGCTCTGGAGCGGGCGGTGTTCGGGTGCAAGGATTCTCAGATTCTTGCCATTGTAGAATGTGCCTTCTCCCAGGACAGAGCTGTGTTGAGGGAGAAGGTCAAGAGGGAGCTTGCTGCCCACCCTGAGATAGTATTGGTCATTGTGATCATTGTCAGTGAGAGTCAAGACTACCATGGCCCAGCGGAGGAGTCAGAAGCTTGGCACGCATTTGCCAGCGAGGAGGAAACTCGAGATATCAATTCTTTCCTCAGTTTTGGTCAATCTGACATCAACTCCACTGGACCAGGCCCCAATTTCAACGAAGATATTTTTGCACTCAAACCTGTTATAGTTGCCGGCCACCAGTGGTGTGACATCGCGTCTGTTGAGTATCGCGTCTGGGTCAAGGGTGATACCAGTGACAAGATCGATATTGACAAGGACAAGGCGACATGTGGTGTAGGTGACATATCTTATCTTTGCCCGCTATCCCTAATGTACTGTTCTTGACTAGGGTCTATATCCTATGATTAAGATGAACGATGTCGAGTCAATGATCAAGAAGGGACTGATGAAAGCGAAACACTCTATTATCGCATTCACAAAGAAGTTGGATCCTGGTGCCGATACGCATGCTTTGGAGAAGGCTGAAGTTAAACTTGCCATTGATTGGAGTGTTATTCAGTTGGGATTGGCAGCTGCGGTTGAGTTTACTGCCCATGCCCATTATCATCAATGGCATGGCTGTGTCTTACATGGAGGCAAGCGCGCTCTCTCTGATGACGAGGAAGATTTCAACTCCCCCGCGAGCGCTGCCACTCCTTCTGTGGTCTCCCGTGATATCAGTCCCCCAGTTACCCGTTCTCAGAAGTTGCGGAAGTTGTAGATGATGGCCACATTAGTTTCTTATCTGCATATTTCATCTCGTTCTCATTCTATTTTTTGCATTTGCTTGAACGACGACAGCGATCCACCACCACAATAATGACCCGCATGTTCTTGGATCTGTCAACAACAACCAATGCTACAGTAGTACCGCCGTGATTGACGGCAGTCTCCGGTCAGCTGCAGTGTGACATCTAGATACTTATTGTATATTTGTTGTATTTAGTATACTCGAAATGCCGACTGCGTCGGCAGAACCTTGCTTGACGAATTGAATTGGAGAATTGAATTGGAATGGCGAAAGTCAATTACAGTTATTCAAGGAGTACAATTTGCTTACTACTGAAGTGTATTGAAAGGTAACACTTCCAAAGAAGGCAAAAAGTTCAGTCGTAGGACGTTCTCACGATATAACGAAGTCCCAGAACCCTTGTCAAGCAAGGGAATTACACTATGGAGTCATGGACTTAACTGAGGTGCATGTGAACCACCTCGTTCCTGGACATGAACACGACGAGGACCATCAACTTCAGGTCTTTAGAGGACCTAGTATTTTCCTTTCCTTATTAACTTGATTTGACGTTCCAGATTAACTGCACAAGATTTGCAGAGCGACAAAGGTGTCAAACCACGATCTATAGCGACTGATTTGATTATTAGAAAGCTAATTTGGCGCCCCCCAAACAGCTATGTAGCCATTAACAGCATGCTCAGCCGTACCAGAGAAGGATAGAACAGGCACCTCGGAGCTAGTCCGCAGGTCGGACGCAATGGCTTGTTATTCCCATAACTTAGGGACCAGATAATAGCACCGTCATGGACGGCAGGCACCTTGCCCAGACAACCACATGTAATGAACATTTATAGTACTGCTACACGGTTGAACTGACTCTCATTATAATGGAACAACAATTGTACCCTTGTTGCCACAGCTGAGTTAATTTCACGTGGACCTTTGGCGCGCATTCAAACCATCATATTCGCGGGTGACGAAAAAAAGGACACGCTTTTCCAGTTGCAGTGACCTTGCAGGGCAAGGTGACAAGGTGGACATTGGTCAATGTACTCACAAGTCAAAATCCACCAACGATCAAGATGTCGACCAGAAAACTGATATTGCAATGACCAAACACCGGTTTGGCGACACCGAGCCCCTGGGTGCATCCGTCTATACTCAGTAGTCAACTCATTTATATGTGCATAGAGACCTCGTCGAGATGTCTTTCTGCCAATGATTTCCGCTAAAATGCCTTGTACTAATAGGACATCCCGCGAAAAAAAATCGAGGGGTTGCTGTTACGCGGCTTACGCTGGGAACTTCGCCTCTGTCCTCTCGTCCGCCATGCAATCCGAACTCAATCAATGACCCTTCTGTGGGAATGGAGACATACTTATACTGGATATGGATCACACGAATTATTCTGATAACCTGTGAACACCCTCCCCGACTCTTTCCCTTTGCCCGTCAATTGTGCTGCAGATGAGTGTGCAATAGTCGCTTATGATACTAACAGCATACGAGCTCCAAGTCAGACTTCACACTCAGGAAGTAGCCCGATATCGCCCAAAGAGGCAGCCAAAAGGTGCAGAGTTATCAAACTAATTTATCCCTGGGGCACCACATTTCTTTGTTCCTCACATGACCTGCCAACCTAACCTATATATAGGCCTGCACAAAGTGTCAGTTTCTTCCCTTTTACAAAGGTATCTGAAACACCTGTAGGTGGTGTGGCAATATCCATGATTACAGCAGGTATTGTTTGTCCCTGCGAACGGTAATCCGTAAAAGCATAAGCAGCGGTCATCGGGAATTGGCGTCGGCGGACCGTGCATGTGACAATTGTGCCTTCATTGGTCTGGCAGCTAATACGGTATGGTTTGTAGGTGGGTTCGACAGGTATCACAGATTCCTCGAGATCCTTCAATCGACTGGCGCGCGTCCATTCCAGTTTCACGAGTATGCAAACTGGTAAGTATTTCAACTTTATCAATGGTTGTTGTAGTGCCAACGACGGCTCATTCGGGTCAAGCCATATATCCACTATAGTGCCTCGGGCTCCGTTGGCGATATCCAAGTCAGTTTCGACATTCTGAGTGACCATGACCTTCATCCCAAAGGCAATACGCACAATGTCAGGCAAATCTTGTTTGTGTTGCTTGGAATCTGCTCCCTGGAGACGTAACAAAGCTGCATAGCGCTCTGCAAGGGTGAGTGGTTGTCCTTTTATCGTGTCTTCGGCTTGACACTCAAGGACAAAACATTTTGTTTCTTTCCCATGTTTCTGCAGTGCAGTGTCATTCCAAACACGACGGACTGCATGACGTGGCGTGACCAATGAAGCATTATTCCATGGGGCATTGGTGTAATCTGTCGCTATGCATTTGTGATTTGTAAGAACCAAGGTTCGCAACATGAGTATATGATGCTCCTGTACGCGACCGAACCGAAGATGTTTCAGGAAATCCAGCCAAACTGGATCAGTAACGCGCATCTGCTCTTTCAGTGTGACCACAGTCGTAAATTCTTCAAAAATGGTACGCCCTGTTTGACTCTCTTCTTGATTGCGCTGAACAGTGGTTGTCGGAAAATATAAAGCTTCCGAAGGACCGCAAGCCACTGGAGGAAACTGGAAGAAATCCCCACACAAAATGACACTAACTCCTCCAAATGAATGAGCTGAGGTTGCCTCATTTTCGGTCATCTTGCCTATGCTAATGTTTCGCGACAATTTGGCCAGAAAAGACTTGCTGATCATTGACACTTCATCAATGACAAGATATTGTATGTGCTTCCAGTGAGCTTGTAGTTTGGCTTTGCTTTCAGCACTAATTGTATTGTCCTTCTGTGGCGAAATCATTGCTATTGTGTGAGTAGTTTTGCCGTCTATCAGGGATGCTGCAATGCCTGTGTAAGCTGATTTTTGCAACATGAATCTGACCTGTCTGTGCACGAAATACTCTGTCACAGTTTGGATTGCTTTTGATTTTCCTGTGCCTGGTTCGCCATGAATGAGCATGCGAAGTGGGGGCGGGTTTTGGCCAGCCAATGTGGCATTCAGGTATGCAGTGATTATATCATAGGCCCGGAATTGATCGTAGTGTAGACAAGCAGGATCCACAGACGTCAACGACTCCTCGGAGGTCTCTGCATCTCCTAAGTAGTGTACCTCTGCTCTGATCTCCTCCGAAACATTGGGCAGATGGAATACATCTACATCGCCATGACAGGATGCATCATTGTATGTTGTTTGGGATGGGTCCATCGCTGGGTTCTGTCGGTGGACATCGTCATCCATCTGCTGCCTCCAATGAAGCAAGTTTTGTATATTTTGCACTGTTGCCTTTGAACTCCCTGCATAACTAATTCCCTTTCGGCAGCATGTGCCTCATGTGAAGGATGTTCAATGCTCCACTGCTCGCTGTCCTCAGCATCAAAGATTTTGGCTATTTTGGCTGCTTCTATTGCCAATAACCCATGCCATTCCTCTCGTGTCGTCTGCTGTGAAGCCACAAGATCCGTCAATGTTTCCTCTGTCAGCATAATCTGCTTTGATCCTTCAGAGGTTTCTTTGTCTGCAGCGTCCTCTGCAGCCAATTGCATCGCATCCAGTGCATGAGTCATATCAGCACTCAATGAATGACGCAGCGCAGATGCTCTGCATTCATGGAAATATTGTATCCCTGAAAGAATTTGCTTTGTTTTAGGTGAGACTGTGCTAAGGAAATCTGTGAATGCTGATTCCCAAGTTTGTGACGATAGTTTCAGATCAGCTTCCAAACATCGCCATGGTTTCAACAGCATCAACATGCATGCACAATACAAAGGGTATTCATCTGGGTCGTCGCGTGGAGGAAAGTACCGGCCTATGAAATTGGGCAAAGTGTTGTGGTTGGCTCCACGATGGTGCCTGTTGTTGGCATTAGATATGCTGCTTCTTTCACCCCTGCCATCAATGTCGATTTTGTATGTGTCGACAAAATATTCAATGATGTTGGAATCTGCGAGGACATCTCCGCGTTGGCAGTAATCAACTAATTGACTCTTGGTTGTTATCCTCCCACGCTCGTCCACTTGCAACGTCACACTTTCTGGTATTTCCTACAAGACAATGGGTTTTTTTTCCTCAATGAATCATCCTGTCTTACCTCTGCCATTTCTCGTTGTGTTGTTTGTGTCTGGTCTGATGGGTGGTTTGTGATCAACGAGATGCTGTGGGCAATAGCGCTGCAATGTCAGTATCCAACGTAAGTGATTGCCAACATTTTCACACCTGTTGTTGATGTGTTCATCTGCATCAGTCGGTGGTTGGCCTCTTTTTTCAAGATATGGGAACACATGCAGTAGCTGGCCAACAAATGTTGACCAATATATTGATGTATACCGGTGCGAACGAATATGTGTCTCCCCAACCCATCAGATATGACACAACCATTGGGGCTGCAAGCTCTTGTTCAAGATTGATTGTATTGACAAGACGGAACAGCAACAAGCACTGTTGATCCCTTATTGTTTTGTTGTACGAGGTTCATTTGACGTGATATGCAAAGCCTTTGGCGAGAACAGCTGACATATTGAAGTTTCTGCCCTGTTTTTTGGTTTGATATCTGGTTATATAGAATGCAACATTCATCATCTCCCGTGAGTTGCTGAGTAGTTTAATGTCATTGTTACACCGAACGTTGACTGTCAGCACTGGTACCCATGTGTTCAGCATTTCATACAAACGCTTGGGGCCCCAACTGCCATCTTCTTGGAAGAAATCATCGTCTGAAACTGCAAATGGTGCTCGCCATTTACATACAAGCCCTCCCTTTTTGTTCGGTATCAAACAACGGCGTACTTCACATGTATGCAAGTTCTTCGGCCTTGCAACCCGTCGCTCAAGATCGCACAACTGTTTCTCGTAGTCGGCATGCTTTGGATTCAGTGGCCGTGAGTAAGCCACCTCCACTTCATTGGGTATCTTCTTGATTGACTGCGCTGTCTCTAACCCTGGTAGGTATGCACGCATGTTGGCTTGGATGAATGATCGTACGTGTTCACGAAAAGGTTTGTCTTTCAAGAGTGTGGCCATTTCCTCCATCGAAGGGGCATTTGCCAGCCATAATATAACATGGAGGTGCAACATGGCTCGAGCCTGTGATTCAACGACTCCAAAGTAAGCAGTGACACGTCCAAAGATGCCTTGATCTGACAGCACTCTATGGCCACTGACAGTCACTCCGAATAACGTCTGCAGTATTGTCTGGATCATGAAATGGAAAAACTTTGCAGCCACAAATGGATCGGCTGCAATATTCTCCGCTCTTTTTTCCTTCGAAGGACCTAGGATGGCATTGAAATCATCCAGATTGATCTGTTCTCCAGCAAACACTTGGGCGATAGGATCGTGAAGGTCACAAGGATTAATGGTTATCCAAAGGTTAGGAGGGTTTAACATAATGCATGTCGACCATATTTGACTTCTCAACTGAGATCGTGTTTGGTCACTGCCCATGACTCGACCACTAGTCGCATATATGTGTTGACGCAACAATCTCACTGCTGGATCAGAGATTGGTTTTCGGGCCTCCTCTTCTTTCTGTGCTCGTATAAGCTTTTCTGCTGTAATCGTGGATAACAAATGGGCATCTTGATCAAATGTGCAGCGTTGCATTTGTATCTGTGCAGAGGACAGTGCCTGCCTACATTGCTGGATGCCAAAGGTGACAAAAGGGAACGTTTCATGTCTGCGGAAACGCCTGTCGTGGTAATGCAACACCCATTTGATATGTTCTGAAAAATCCACTTGCGTTTGTTGAATGCCCTCTAACCCCCCTTCTCCATAAGGGAACAAACAAGGAAAAGCTCTCTCAAAGAAATTGGGAACCTCCGCTTCTGTCTCATTCAATTCCTCATCGCCGGAACGTGGCCTGCCAAAATCACGGACTGGTCGCAGGCCATGCCTTACAGCATATCCCCCTTCTTTCCCCTCCTTCCATAAATTGGCCAGCCCCCATATGGTCAACTCATCGGCCCTCATGGTGGTCATATCCGTGTCGATGGAACCGGTGTGCGCCTAAGTGAGGGAAGAGGTCAGAACAACCAACAACCAACACCAAATGACAGCAATATGCGAGTGGTGGTCTTCCTTTGCGTTTCTGGTATTTAATCTCCACAGGGGAAGGTGCTGCACGCCTTCAGGCAGGATGCAGGAGGGAAGGGAAGGGCTTCTGATGGGGATGGAATGCGACTTGGGATGGTATTGACTCCTCTTCAGCCTACCACAGTGGTTAGGAAGAGTCCTGGGATTGAAGAGTGATGATAGATTGATGACAGGGGTGTAACAGCAGTGATGGAGCAGAGGGGAAGCAAGGGGACAGTTCCTGCTTCAAGAATGCGATGGACAGTGATGGGATAGAGTGGACAGTGATGCTAGACTGCGCTTGAGCCTAGAGAAATGATCAGATACAAGATATATCTGATAAACAGCAATATAGGAGCTTTAGGCCAGCACTGGGTGACCTACAAGTCCAAAGACAAAGAGGGAGCTTATAGACAGTGAGGGAGAGTGAATGTGGTCGCTTTATTGAGGGGGAAGCAGACACTTCCTTGCAGCCTTTGGCTGCTGGTTTATATACAGGAGGGGCTGTGGCCCTGTAAGCACAAATGACTAAGTGCTTGGTAAGAGATTGGTAAGAAATTGGTAAGCAATTGATAAGCAGTGTAATCAGGCTGAGTCATTGATGGGGAGAGCCTGAACAAGCTGCTGAGCCAAGGGAAAGAGCAAAAACATAGGTAAAAAGGGGTGTATAACCAAGAATATGGAAAAATCATTGCATGGGGCCCAAAAGAGAGGGGGGGAAAGCAGGGGATGAGTAGATCGAAGCTAAATGAGCATATGCAATGACATAATGCATATGAATCATAGGGGCATGAGTCATGAATTAATAAGCAGCATGATAAGCATGATTTGAAGGATGATTGGTAAGTGATTGGTAAGGGGAGTAATGGGGATTAGTAATGCCAAGAGGGGATGAATAATGCGCAGCAGAGTGAGTCAGAGTGAGCCAGAGTGACTCTGTGTGACTCAGAAAGAAGGGAAGCACAACCTATGATTTATTGAACTTTAGATCTGGAGATGAGCTTCTGAAGCAGTGCCACTGATGGGAGTGGCTGGGGGATAATAAAAGAATTGATCCGACCAGAAGAGCAGTGTCAGGGGGCCTGGAATGACAAGTAGAGTCACAGCTGGTCACAGAGTGTCACAAATCCCTTGGATTGAGCTTCTGTAGAGCAAAAACGCGAAATTTGGTGCTCCCGAAGTGCAGTCTTCCCTTGAGCAGTAAGGGGAAGGTTCTGTACTCTATTAGGGCTCCTAAGAAGGGTTTTAGAGCACTGTTTCATTCGTGTTTGTTGCGGGATAGCAGGGAAGAGAATCGCAAGTAGCGGATTCGACGTGTCCAGGGAAGCGAGATGAATGATAGAGGGAGATGGATGTGACAGGACTCTGGGATAAAAGGACCATATGCAGAGGACTCAGGAGACACAGAGACGACCAGGTATGAATTTTCAAGTCTAACGATAGACTTGAGACGACCAAAGTATGTGCGCGACGCAGGACTGACGAGGAGAACGTGCTGACCGAGAACGAGAGGGACTGAGGGAGAAGGCTGGGAAGATATGTACCAGACAGTACACAGGAGCTCAGGGAGAGGCTGTCCCAAGAGCAGGACATAGTTGAGGTCTGCTGCAATAGCGGAGAAACGTTCCAGAGAAAATGTGGACTCCATAGTGAGTGATGAAGTGGGTGTCTGGATTGCGGGTGGAATATCTCCGTGGGAAATGAACGGATTTACGTCGGAACTTGACAGGCAGATAGACCACGGTCTAGGCTCCATGATGGTATAGTCACATGATTGATAGCTTCAAAAATGGCGGAGCTATTCAAAATATCGGAATGCCGGCACTGGGCGCCTAAATTTGACATTTGGGCGCTAAAAATGATTCTTCCTTTTCTCCTTCGTTTCTCTATTGTTTCTTCTGCTTCTTTGGTTGTTCTGGTATGGGAGTTGGACTGCAGTAGGTTGCATTCCTCTCTCATACTGAAATGATCATCAATCCTTGGATTCTTCTGCTTCTTGGCAGTTCTTGTGCGAGGGATGACTGCCAGACGATGGCATTCATCTCTTGCTCCAGGATAGTCATTCTTGTGCGATAGATGGCTATGACAAGCTTGTATTCATTCTTCGCATAAGGATAGTCTTGACTTTGCGTGATATGGATAGCAAGGGCTGTCTGTATCCCTCAAGTCGGGACAATCTTTCAACAGATCTTGGGTGTGCATTCTTCGCATTAGTTTCATCGGCTAACTTTCTCCATGTCCACAGTACCAAACATGTTTGGTGCATGACACCGGACACTTGCAAAGGTACGACATCTGGCTCTACATCCTTCATTTGCTAAGAATTCTGTGCTAATATGTTGGGAACTTACCTTCGCCCTGATTATCTGCTTCTTCAGTAATAGTGCTGTAAAAGCCTCTGTGGTCCATGACTATGATGATGTGTGGGTTACCGGTACATCATTAGCCCAAAGATTGACTAACCTTCATTCTCATCCTGCGGCACATAACTATCATTTTCTTCCTCGAGGACCCCTACATCTTCGGACTGGCGAATAATTGCTGTGATTTCTTCGGGCACATCATCCTCAGGTAATGTCTGGATATGAGTTGGAGATATCTCGATGTCTCGATAGTATTTGGTGTTGTTAACTTTCAGCCAAGACAATGCTTCCAACACAACCTGGCGGTGGACACGGAATGTAGAATGTACCCACTTCTTGGGTACTTCCCCCAGTGCGATGAACGTCACTGATATCAAAGATGCCAATATTGCAGGTGGGCGTGGCATAAGATTGCCCTGCACCATCGACGCTATTGCTTCCGAGTTTAACTCGTACGTACTGACATTTCCATGCATCGCTTGTTGCAGCGAAGCCATCTTCCGAACGCCCTGCTGACGTTTCGGAAACAGTTTGAATACATAAACGCGTGGATACAAGAGCGCGATCAACAACTGTTTGGGAAATGTCAAGACCTGCAGTGCCCATGGGATTCTTCTGATCCAAAGACTGTTTGCTAGTGACATCTTGGGTGGTCTGTTTCCTGGTTTCTTCAGGTCTTCCAGACATTGATGACAAATGGTGATGATAGGGTCTTCGCCTTCGCCAACAATGCCCTCCGGTTCAAGAAGCTTGCCTGCATATAGGTCGTGTGCACTATGTTTGTGATTCGGAGTCAGTCGAGTGCCATTGGGAATTAGGCTGAGAGGCATGGCCATCGCACTGTCCTCCACAACTGCACACTCTTGAGCACAAACTGCACATATACAAGTCTCCACAGCTGCATTGGATGTAGCGTCATAAAAGTGGGCATAGCAAACCTTCCTCTTGGCATTAGTAGGCATTTCCATAAAGAGTCTGTCGCCATGTTCAGGTGACTTGCTCGGTGCTCTTTTGCATTTAGACCCTCTGTATGCAGACGAATTCTCTTTTGCCTGTTCCTTCCGTAAAGCTGCCTGCCTCAAGACTTCAAAATCCCGGGGGGCTGCTGATTGATAGATGCGTTTAATGAGTAATTCTTTTTGGTCCCTTTCCTGCCTGGAAAATGTCACCCTCCCTTTCATTAACGCCAAGAGCTCCTTGATAGTGAGAGTCCAGATGACATCGTCTTTTTCTGCACTGCTACTTCCTGTTTCTTCCATCTTTCTCGCATGCTATATGTTGACAGAGCTTGTTCTTGGTGGATAGGGATGATTGGTGCCAACTGGTTGCTTAGTGAATGGTCCAGATGCTGGATGTTGTCGTTTAGGGGGTTCCTTATCTCTGTCCCTCTATACTGTTTCTTACATGGCAAGCAGTATACAATTGTTTCTTGTCGTTTCAGTGCTGTATTTACTCAGCCATACATTGCATTTTGTATATGTAGAATATGCTACCTGTACTTTATCCTTCTCATCCTGTTCGTACTTTCTTACTCACTGGGTCATTGGGTTCCAAATGCATGGGAACAACACGCTTCTTCACCATGGTACCACTAGTTGAAGCCCGAGGTGGTACAAGAACACGAATGACATCAACATCGGCCACAAAGACATCGTTGGGGAGCATTCCCTTTTTTCCTGCAATCGCCCAATGTGTCAATCCAAAATGGAGCTCTACTATGGCATCCTCCAAGCTACATCGGTAAGCCTCTGGCTTGATGAGATCACCTTTGACATCGTATGCTGGAACAGGAATGACACAGTGTGTGGCAGCAAGTTCATCAAGTTCATTCCTAGTCTCTTCATGTGTAAGTGGCCATTTGGCTATTGAAAACTCTGGGGTTTCTGTGCTAACAGGCCCACCCACTTCATCGTCATTCAATGGCTGCGATGACAGTGTAAGTTGGGTTTGTGTCCATTATCAGTTGATTGCACGAATACTCACATCAAACAAGACATGCCGGATTTTAAACCTCTTCACATCGCCCTTCGGGGCCAAAAAAAAAACCTTTTCCCATCTGATACCCTGGTGTCACTATTTCGGCTTGCAAGTGCTCCAGGTTCTTGACTACTTGATCATAATCGCCCCTCACTGGTTGCAAATCTGGAATACAAACCGCGCATGATGGCTTGACATCTCTCAAACCTTTCCAAACAGTAGATGGCCTTCGGTATCCAGCATCTGATGTCATCCAAAAATCATCGCGATCAATGTGCACAATAGCAGTGAGCGTCGCCATTACATATTGGAATGTCTCTTTAGTTTCTCCACCAATGCTGTCTGCTTTCATGGCCAACCAATCTGCCCGTCCATCACGCACCCATTCCACTTTTTGCAACACTCAATCACCTCCAAGGTAATACTCTGAGTTCTTCAAATTCTGGTGTGCATGCACAAGTTGCGATGCAGTGCTTCGTGAAAGCACAGAAGGTGTCAGGATTGGAGGCATGATTATGGTTGAAGGGCAAGTGCTTGCCCCCTCTTCTCTCCCTTTTTCAAGCATGATGCTTTAGGAGTACGACCCTATTATACAATCTCGTGCACTGTACACACTATAGCTAATGTAGATAGATTGAATCTCTGTGCCCAATGTGCCCCACTGTCACACTGTTGAACTGTGCAGCCAAATGATTCTGTATTGCGATTGTAATTATGCTGTTATCAAATGGTACATAGTATCAATGCCATCACCGCCGTCATCAGGATTCCTTACAGTACACAGCTATCGTGCCAGATTACAAATCAACATGACATTGTAATTTGGTGGACACAATTGCAAGCCGTTTAGCAGAGCACTGGCACGTTTCTGGCAGACAAAACCCTTTTCCCTCTGTGGTGGAAGTCGGGAATATACTGATTTGTACTCGTTATCATATGTAACACATTGAGATGCTGTCCTCTATCAGTGCTTTATTTTTTTTTCCGCATCGTTTTTGCTATACTTATAAACTGGCAAAACTTTGAATGAATAGGAGGTTTTCGTGAAGCAAATGAGACACCTGCCTGCATGGTTGTGAAGACCGCCAGTTTACTGCACCATGTCATTGCTTTCCAAGGGATATTTCATGTAAAGTCTGTTGTAAGAAGATGTTTAAGTATGAAACGAAAATGTGAGGGTTCCTCACTCCTCAAAAAATGCCAAAATGTCTGGCAAATCATCTTCAGGACAAATGCTGACAGGTCTCTTGTTACACAATAAACGGATGATTAGATACGAAGCGGTATCTGGGTTGTGTTGATGATGGGAGATGTCAAAATACACCTGATAAAGTTGGTCGCCAACCCTCGCGCATTCTTGAATGATAACAGCACTGGATGGGAATATGGATCGTTTATACTTTATGCGCATGTTTTGCTGGGCGTCTAGTGTCACTGTCACAGGAATCGCATTGCTGTGCCCTGCCTGAGAAAGAAAGAAAGCAAGAACGGTGTAGTCTGCGACTTGCTCTACTTCCATTGGTGTGTCAATGTGTAAGGAGCACCTAAATCTATTTAACTCCATTATTTCGTGTATGGCCATTGCCTACCAGCCCTTTTAAGCCCCTCCCCCTTGCAATTAGGTGCTTGCATATAGGGGATTTTAAAATTATCGTGTTGCACTTGTGAGACCCGAGACCTACTACTACTTCCACCGTCTACTATGGCTACCTTTTTGGTGCCATGCCCACCGTTCTCGCCTGCGTGCAAACTGTTCTTGACGATGGAATTCGTCGAAGATTTATTTGACCTATGCGATTTACAAGACATCATGGCTTTCACGCGCTCCTGCAGATACATAGCAGGCCAAGCTCAATGGTACTTACGTCGCAAACTGAATATACTGTCTGCTCACTTTTTCAATAATGCTGGGGACCTTGCCTTCATCCTGAATGCTTGTGATGCGGTCATATCCGGCTCTACCACTTTGCACTTCTTACTGCCAATTGCATCAACTCCTTGGTCTCCCACAGATCTTGACTTATATATCCCCTTGCGATGCAAACTCCAACTCGGCCACCTTTTGAAAAAGAGGGGTTATCGTCTAAAAAAGAGGGGGAAGAGTAACATCTCGTTGTACTCTGCATCCAAAATCTTTACGGTTTTGACGTTCACTAAAGCGGACAAAAAAGTTGATGTGATTGTTTCCAGCACGGATTGCGCTGTCCTGCCAATATTCCAATTCCTTTCCACCGCTGTAATGAATTTCATCACCGGCAACTCCATTTTCTGCGCTTATCCGTCACTCACCTTTCGTGGTCTATCGATGATCAGTGCTTCTACTCTTTATAATGGTTCTTTCTCTCCGGTTGGAATGAAGACACTGCTCAAATACAAGCAGCGGGGTTTGGCGTTTGTTTCGTGTCCAGCTACACACGAGTTTCGGTTTGCTTGCAAGAGTGCCAACCGCTCATTGACAGATGATGGTTGTCTATGGGTAGATATCGACTGTGTGCCGAGGGCTGGAAGGCGTCCGGAAAACATTTTTGAAAGATTCGGTATTGTGGATGTGAACTGGGCTTTAGGTGGACTGCTTTGCGGAGCTCCTGCCGCTTTTGTGCAACCTTACATTCGTGAAACCTGTGATGATTCGTGCGTCCGTATAGTCCTCGCCCATCTTGCGATCTGACCATGATGCAGTTTTCTCATGTCAAGACATCTGGTAACTGATCGGGGTCACGCCTGATGATACATGGAAAATGTTGACAGAAAATGTAGAGACTGTTAGGTAGCTCCAAGCAAGGTGGTTGCCGGCGCCAGCCGGCACTTCCCCGAGTTTATCCCTGGGGCACCACATTTCTTTGTTCCTCACATGACCTGCCAACCTAACCTATATATAGGAGGACTCACTGCCTATTCATCGACATTCCGATGAGACTTTGCCTTCAAGAGACACTCCACTCTCATTCACTGCAGTATCTATGATGGCCACGCAGTCCCAGGACTCTGACATTGACATTGGCACTGGCATACATGTGGCTCCCTCCTGCCAATCGACCAATGTTTACTACGTCCACGGACTACGAAACAGGACGGTACAATATGGCGCATACCACACGTTCTTGTCACTTGATAACATTCCGAGTTATACGTTCGCACCTCATGTCTATGAAACATGAAACTACGTTAGGATGCATCGGACCGTGTTGGTTTTTGGTAAGTCACATGAGCGCTAAACTTAACCTTGTTAAGCCATTCAACCCTTTTGCCCTGGTTACTTGACCTAGCTTCACGAGGAAAATGGACCCGGCCGGATCGTAGGGTCATTTGCTGTGTAGGGGTGAGGTGATAGGCTTCGGTTTCTGCTGACAATGATCCAGGAGTTAAGATAAGACCCGGCGACGTCGATATGACCGACACAATCCATGCATTGAACACAGCCGCGAACCTCGCAGCGTGGTGTAGGGTATCATAAGAAAGCGGATATCGTAGGTATATCACGAAATGCCAACGCAAATAAGGGTAGTACAGCACAAGAAAACCCGTCCACAATAATTTAACGGACTCCGGTGAAACTGGGGTGATTGGACCTACGATAAGCAACTGTCAAAAGGAGGACGAAGTTACGTAAGATAGTAGCAGTTGCCTCTTTTGCTGTGTTTGCGATCTACTGGCATCCTTACGACCTGGGCACTTCCAGTATCATGCTCAGGGGAGACTGCACCATGTCAGGATTCCTAATGTGGCCTGTTGGGCCAGCCAACGTCATCACGAGGGGTCCTCTGATCACAGTGATCACACAGAAATAGGTCCCCGTCGATTGTGACAGTCTAAAGGAACACGGTTCGGAGAGCGACCACGCGAGTACCCCGGCGGTGACGATGACGATGATCGCGGTGGTGACAAGCCACCTACCGCCATCGGTGGAGCAACAATCGAAGATGATGTGGCTGCAGCCGGGGGAGCAGACGTCGATAGTTGGCTGGTAATCAACCCTCCACAAGTCATTCCTTCCGAGTGAGCGTGGAAACTTTCGAAATTGGATTTCAAATTCATATTTTGGGGAGCAATCGATGGCATTGATGTTGATGGGACTTGGGTGATTGGCGAAGAAAACGTAGGGAAACAGATATCGACAGGGACAGGTAGTTTTGCATCAGCCGAAGATGATGTTGACGGTGGTGACGATGTCAAGATCGCAGAACTGGCGCTGATTGAACCTTGCTCGGTGAGCCATGCTTGCACAAGTGGATGGTGGGTCATAGGTCTGTATTCGCACGCCGCGAACAACTCAAGATGCCGATGAAACGTGGCCGTAGGATTGAATAACGGGAATGCTTTGCAGCGGACGGGCGTCAAAGTCGGTGAAAAAAGTGCACACAATTTTAGTCCACATGTAAACTTACCGGACTCTAGCACCCCCTGGGCTTGCCGTGGGGATAATCTTCGCGTGACCATAACTACGCGTTGAGCAGGCATGCTTAGCAACGTAGTTGAGTAGGGAACATGTTCTACTCACGGTATGCACAAGCCACAATGCACGCCCTTAACTCGACACGACATTGGATGAGGACCTGCTTCCCAGCCTGAATCGCCTCTCCAATGAACCGACATGCTGTTGATAGCTCTAGAAGAAGCGTCTCCCGTGCGTTATTCGGTACGTCTATGAAACAGTGTTCAAAGGTTGGTGGTATAATTGGTTTGGGAAGTTGTGCTGATGATATCGAGAGGAGATGAGTCGTGCCCAAATCTAGTAAGAGTGATTCTGCTGCTTCTGGGTCTCTCGGAAATTCGCTGCGATATCAAAGGCACATTCTGTTCGTATTTAAACTGAGGTGTAGTTGGGCTGTTGCTTACCTGCTGATATAGAGCTGGTCCGGTATGACGGGAATGGTATCAGAAATAAGATTAAGATATTTTGTTGCTTCGCGTTTCTGTCGGCGTTTCCAGGCGATGTACTCGGCGTTTGTGCACGAGGGCTTATAGCGGCAGTCAGCGAACACCTGAAGCTGCTTCCTGAAACCGTAGTTTGGATGCACTTGTGGCCGTCCTGCACCGCCACCACATATGAGAGGGTGAAACAAACACGCGTGAGCATGCTGTTCGCAGGGCGAAGGGGATTGCTTACGTTTCTGCAGGTATTGGATTGCGATCGAGGCAGGGATACGCTGGGACATCATAACTGAAAACACCCAGAGCCACACATGGAGAACAAGGGAGAAAACGGATGTCACTTTAGTCCCGAGCCAAGCGTCTTGAAAATGACAGTAGTACTCACGGTAGGCAGACACCACTGCCGCACTACGTGAGATGCCCATCATACAGTGTACAAGGACTCGGCCGCCGTTTGCAAGAGCAGCTTGAATGAACGCGCAGGTGTGTGGGAAATGAATGAGGAGGTCTTCATACTCGGAATCTTGCACCACGACAGAGAGCCAGTCTGGTTTAGGCTCGAAGGTGTGCTCTGCGCAGACAGAGACAACGTGGGTGATGCCGAACTTCTTGCGAACGTCCTGTGAGAGGGCAGCGGCAAGACTAGGTGCAGAGATAAATGAGATTACTCGTGAAAGAGTACAAGGACATACTTTCCGATATAGAGCGAGTTGTCTATGACGGCGTTGACGGAGACGAGTGCGTCTGACCAAGTCATACTGAGAGACCAAAGAGACGGGATGCGAAAGAAAGAGAGACTGACAGTTAACCCGGCCGGCGACAAAGGAAGTCTATTATATCGAGAGCCTAAAGAGTGATCACCCCAATTAAAGGAACCGGCATTTCGGCGCAACATATCAGATAAGGAAAGCCGTTACCATCGATGTTTGCAGGATCAGTGACGTCCCTCGCTCGCAGTCTCCTCGGACAGGCAAAAATACCGCAGCTGGAAAAAAACTGGCTCTCATGAAACTATGAAACGATGGAAGACCAGAAGGCCGTCGTCCCCCTCCTCAATGGAGGCATCCTTTCTTGGCCATTCAGGATCAGGTCATCACAACCCTCATATGTACGAATGTTGTTGGGAAACTTAGCAAAAGCGACCCCCCAAACATGCGCAAATGGGGTGTGTCTGTGGAGCAACTGTCGTGTTTTATGAAACGAACTCACTGGTGCCACGTAGATGTTCAAACCTCAATGTCGCAGTAAAGGTTTCGTTGTGTAAGTGCGTTGAGATCAGTGCATACGTACGTCCTAGCAGATCGCATCATCCTCCGTCACATCCACTACCGCCACCGCATCTGCCTCCCACGCACCCTCCTCCGCACGCATTACACCCTGCACTTGAGCACCCCCCAACTCCCGCTGTACATCCTCCAGAGCCACATATCGCAGTACCATTCACAACGCCCCCACACGCCCCCACACAACCTGCCCCGGCATAATAAATAGGAAATGACACAGGCACCATAAATGCTGGCGTGTGGTCGAAGTCCCGGAGTGACCTTCTGTTTTGCGTCTGTTTAGGCGCTCCTGCCACACTGAGTACATCGCGACTTGCAGCCTTCTCCACCCTGATGCGTCTTTCTTCCGTCTTCTTCTTCCGTCTCTCCCGTGCGCACATGGCCTGCGTCTGCTTGTGCATCAAGAACACCGCATTGTGATCACTGGGATGCGTGGCAGCTCTCGCAGTCGCGTCGTCGGTGGGGACAAGCGATGAATCAGCACGGTCACCTTTAAGGTTCCCATTACTGAGAAGGCGCCGCAGGCGTTGACCGACCTTCTCTCCAGGCGGGGGACACCCGCAGTACATGTAAGGCACGCCGTATCGGTCCTAGTAATGGAACAAGGTACCATTCATCAAACCCTCTTAGAACACAGATGGCGATCAATATCACTCACCTGCCACGCACGGCATGTCACATCAAACGATGTCGCAAGTTTATTTTCTTCGACCTTGTCGTCGCTATACAATGACACCAGCATCAAGAATTGGCATCGATCGCCGGTAGATTGGATACAACGTACTGATTCACATGCCGCCCCACTAGCTCGATGCAGTCTTCCTGGTACCGGCGCGCTAGCAACTGGTGCGTGTGCCAAGCAAGATCAATGTCTATCGTGGGTACAAAGAAAGAGCCCTGCGACTCTGCCATCAGCCCGAGAAATCTGTGGATCCCTTCGGTATTGTGGTCGGCTCAAAATAGATAAAGATACGTACGCGTGATACCTCGTTATACAGTGCCTCAGCACGACAGCGTCTTCTTCCGAATCAAAGAATCCTGGGTTTGTCCATCCCAAATCGTGCATCTTCTGCACGAAGGATGCTTGCCGCAATACCTATGCAAGCCGCAATATCAATCAGTCACTTTCACGCAGAGTTAGCAGGAAGTTCCAATACTAACTGCACCAACCAGGTCGACCGAGAATAATCTGTCATCCATATATGCCCCAAGCACGCGCTTAATACTTCATATCAAAATAATCAACATCACAAACCAGAACGGTAATCAAAGATACGGGAGCACGTACGAGTTCAACCTGGTACTATACAGTAAATCACTCCTAACCATGGCAGGATTGTGCCCGCTCGCACGCATAAAGTCGTTTGCGGTTGACACAGGTCTCGTCTGAACCAAAGTTGTCGCCGTTCGTCCAATCCCTGCACGAGACGTGAGGCGTGCGAGGGGTCTGGCGCGCACGATGGTTTGTTTCATCTTCTCAGCACGCAGGGTATCGTTCGCATTGTGGGGCGTGTGTAGTGAACCTCTGTTGTATCAGAGCGCCAAGGTGATAGTAATATAGACGAAGTACAAGATATAAGCTCACTAAATGGCAGGGTTTGGGATGGGATGGGATAAAATACATACGCAAGATACGACGCGGGTGGATTCTGCTCAAGGATGTTCTTTGCAAACTTATACATCCCCAAATTCTCCATTGTGATGAGGAACCCGCACAGACACGTTGTTTTGAAGTTTTCCTGGGAATATCCCATCCCATCTGTATCGAGGAAGGCTGTCGTCAATTCGGTCAAAGTCTACATCATAGGCGAAGATCGGAAAGGACTTACCGACTGATAGACTACATGTACACTGCGGGCACTCGATAGATTTATGTGTAAGTTTGGCAGCTGCATCAAACGGATGATATGGGGTTCCCGTACGAAGGCACCACATCTCAGTGCGCTGATGGTGGGGAGTTTCGGTAGTTAACAGGGTGGGGAATTCCTGTGTAGCATCATGTACATGTACAATTTCGAAGGAGGCCGATCAATGGGTACTAGGAGGAGTAGATAAGGTCAGGGCACGTACGAGACAAGTTGACATCGCTTGATTGTACTTTGCGAGTGTTCCGAGGACCGGTATGCGCATTGTGTCTTCGGCATACCAACTGTAAACAGTGTGAGTGAGATAAGTTCAACCTTTCATGTGAAGAACATGGGGGGCAGATGAAGAAATACATGGTCAGTATGGAATGTAGGACTTACCTAGGATTTAGTAGATATGCATGCCAGACCATCGCAACATCGATCGGCGGAAGTCCTCTCCACTCAACGTCCGTCTCCTCAATTGTCACACACCACCGCTCAAACCTAAAGGAATACCAACAGCAACCATTAATCAAGGTCTAGTCGATACGGAGAAAGACACTTATATATACGTACCGCTCGACAGCCAATGCGACAAACCATGCCCACCGCCTCTGCTCGTCCAATTTACGTACAGCAGCTGGAAATCTACTGTCTTTCCCATCCTGGACGGATATCTTGAGTGCATGGAATGCATGGAGAAGTGCGAGGTGTCCTTTGAGCTGGGTCGGCGTTACCAGCTGCAACGCACTCTGGGTCTGGCTTCCAAGCTGGCTCTGCGCGCGCGCTCTGAGGCGGAATGGTGCAGGTGGGGGAGGAGGGGGAGGGGGCTCAGCAAAGGAGGGTTGGTCTGGGATCGTGTATAACGTATCCCCATCGTGTGGTGTGTAGAGCGACAGCGGATTATTTTCTGCCACGATCACTGACCGAGTGTTCTGTTGAATGGGGTAGAGTGGTACTCGGGGCTTAGGGCTAAGGACACCTGCGGGGCAAATATATACGTACGTGATCAGTGAGCCTCAGTCACACAGCTTCGAGTCGCCGCAATGATAAGTCAGCGATAGAGATGCATTTGGCTATTACTAGTGCATTGCCAAGTGGAAGTCAGTGTGAGGCTAGCTAGAACCAACTACATACCATTGCTAGTGCTAGCGACCACCTTGCTTGGATCGCCCAGCGTTATCTTGTCCAGTAGTTTCCGCTAGTAGCATGCGCACCGTCCGAGGCTTTGTATTTCCCGAACACATCTGTTCAACGCAATCATGAAGATCTTAGCCTTGGCGAACCATTTGGGAAGAATTCACGACCGATAGTTACTCTGAACACAGCAAATGCGTGTTTTGGCCAAGTCCAAGTGCGTCTTTACTCAACACCGTAAAACGGCGCATGCTTGGTAACTGCCCGGCATGCAGTCCGATTCGCGAGTTTGGAATGAGACGGCACGGCAGAAACATTGGAAAGTCGCTCAAAAAGTTATCCTCGAGTGTCACGCAGAGGACACAATCAGGGGACAGGGTGGACGTCCAAATTAAGGACTAAACCAAGGCTCGGGTTTTTGCGACACGACAGGGGCTGCACTTTCTCACGAATATTGGGTTGAGGTTGGCCTTGCCAAGCAAGGTATAGAGACCAGTGCCAATCAGTGTCTGGCAGGCAACGACTACGAGAGTATCGCGTGCTCGCCTAGAAATATCAGAACGATGATCCTTCAAGCTGAACATTCTAACTGATTTGAAAACCAATGCGTACGTAAGTCCGATCGCTCAGACTCAGAAGAAGAGCCACCAATAGCCAGAGGGTGCCCAAGTACATATGTACGTCCAGACAGATCGCACCATCATCCTCCACATCCACCGCATCCACCTCCCCCGCATCCACCACCGCACGCACTACATCCACCACCCGCCCAACCCGCACTCGAGCATCCGCCAACTCCCGCTGTACATCCTCCAGAACCACACATCGCAGCACCATTCACAACGCCCCCACACGCACCAACACAACCTGCCCCGGCATAATAAATAGGAAATGGCACAGGTACCATAAATGCTGGCGTGTGGTCGAAGTCCCGGAGTGACCTTCTGTTTTGCGCCTGTTGAGGTGCTCCACCGAGCAAATGGCGACTTGCAACCTCCTCCGTCTTGATGCGCCTTTTTTCCGCCTTCTTCTTCCGCCTCTCCCGTGCACGCATGCTCTGTGTCCGCTTGTGCATCAAGAACACCGCATTGTGATCACTGGGATGCGTGGCAGCCCTCGCAGTCGCGTCGTCGGTGGGGATAAGCGACGAACCAGAATCATCACCTTTAAGGTTCCCATTACTGAAAAGGCGCCGCAGGCGCTGGCCGAACTTTTCTCCTGGCGGGGGACACCCGCAGTACATGTAAGGCACGCCGTATCGGTCCTGGTAATGGTACAAGGTACCATTCATCAAACCCTCTTAGAACACGAATGGTGATCAATATCACTCACCTGCCACGCACGGCACGTAACATCAAACGATGTTGCAAGTTTGTCTTCTTCTACCTTATCGTCGCTATACAATGACACCAGCATCAAAAATTGGCATCGATCACCTCAGGGTTAGATACAACGTACTGGTTCACATACCGCCCCACTAGCTCAAGGCAGTCCTCCTGGTACCGGCGTGCTAGCAACTGGTGCGTGTGCCAAGCAAGATCAATATCTATCGTGGGTACAAAGAAAGAGCCCTGCGACTCTGCCATCAGCCCGAGGAATCTGTGGATCCCTTTCAGTATGGTGGTCGGGTTAAAATAGGTAAAGATACATACGCATGATACCTCGTCATGCAGTGCCTCAGTACGATAGCGTCTTCCTCCGAATCAAAGAATCCTGGGTTTGTCCATCCCAAATCGTGCATCTTCTGCACGAAGGATGCTTGGCGCAATACCTATGCAAGCCGCAATATCAATCGGTTACTTCCACGCAAAGTTAGCATGAAGATCCAATACTAACTGCACCAACGAGGTCAACCGAAAATAATCTGTCGTCCATATATGCCCCAAGCACGCGCCTAATACTTTATGTCAAAACAATCAGCATCACAGATTGGACTGATAATCAAGGACATGAGAGCACGCACAGGTTGCCTCCCGTACTATTCAGTAAATCACTCCTAAACTTGGCAGGGCTGTGCCCGCTCGCACGCATAAACTCTTTTGCGGTTGGAACAGGTTCCGTCTGAACCAAAGTTGTCGCCGTTTGTCCATTCCCTGTCGGAGAGGCGATGATGCCTGCGAGAGGTCGGGAGCGCATGATGGCTTGTTTAATCTTCTCAGCACGCTGGGTATCGTTCGAGTTGTGAGGCGTGTGTAGCGAACCTCCGTTGTATCAGAGCGCCAAGGTGATGGTAATAGAGACGAAATACAAGATATAAACGACAGGGATTGGGGTAGGATGAGATAAAACACATACGCAAGATACGACGCGGGTGGATTCTGCTCAATGATATTCTTCACAAACTTGTACATCCCCAAACTATCCGTTGTGATGCGGAACCCGCATAGACACATTGCCTTGAATTTTTCCTGGGAATATCCCATCCCATCTGTATCGAGGAAGGCTGTCGTCAATTTGGTCAAAGTCTACATCATAGGAGAAGATCCGAGGGAAAGGACTTACCGACAGATAGACTGCATGTGCACTGCGGGCACTCGATAGATTTATGAGTGAGTTTGGCAGCTGCATCGAAGGGATGATATGGAGTTCCCGTACGAAGGCACCACATCTCAGTGCGCTGATGGTGGGGAGTTTCGGTAGTTAACAGGGTGGGGAATTCCTGTGTAGCATCATGTACATGTACAATTTCGAAGGAGGCCGATCAATGGGTACTAGGAGGAGTAGATAAGGTCAGGGCACGTACGAGACAAGTTGACATCGCTTGATTGTACTTTGCGAGTGTTCCGAGGACCGGTATGCGCATTGTGTCTTCGGCATACCAACTGTAAACAGTGTGAGTGAGATAAGTCCATGCAACCTTTCATGTGAATAACATGGGGCAGATGAAGAAATACATGGTCAGTATGGAATGTAGGACTTACCTAGGATTTAGCAGATATGCATGCCAGACCATCGCAACATCGATCGGCGGAAGTCCTCTCCACTCAACATCCGTCTCCTCAATTGTCACACACCACCGCTCAAACCTGAAAGAATACCAACAGCAACCATCAATCAAGATCTAGTCGATACGGAGAGAAACTTATATACACGTACCGCTCGACAGCTAACGCGACAAACCATGCCCACCGTCTCCGCTCGTCCAATTTCCGTGCAGCAGCTGGAAATCTAATGTCTTTCCCATCCTGAACGGATACCTTGAGGGCATGGAATGCGTGGAGAAGTGCGAGGTGTCCTTTGAGCTGGGTCGGCGCTACCAGCTGCAACGCACTCTGGGTCTGGCTTCCAAGCTGGCTCTGCGCGCGCGCTCTGAGGCGGAATGGTGCAGGTGGGGGAGGAGGGGGAGGGGGCTCAGCAAAGGAGGGTTGGTCTGGGATCGTGTATAACGTATCCCCATCGTGTGGTGTGTAGAGCGGCAGCGGAGTATTCTCTGCCATGGTCACTGATGGTGACCGAGTGTTCTGTTGAATGGGGGTGGAGTGGTACTTAGCGCTAAGAACACCTGCGGGGCAGATATATGCGTACCTGACTGGTGAGCAGTCACACAGCTTAGAGTCGCCGCAAAGATAAGTCAACGATAGAGGGGAATGCATTTGGCTACTAGCGCATTGCCAAGTGGAAGTCAGTGTGAGGCTATCCAGACGTTTGTATCCAAGCTAGTACCTACATACCATTCGTGCCTGTCAGTGGCCACTGGCTGAACCAGTTTGCTCAGTTCGTGGTTGTGGTTGGTGACATGGTCATGTCGTCAGGGGTACTGCAGTTCTGACTTTGTGGGCAGCTACATACATCGATGTAAATCAGGGAGATTCAACCTACATCGTGACTTCCACTGTCCAGACATGTTTAGTTCGGGTGGATTCACAAGACTCTAGTGATGACTAAGCCACCTTCATGTCCCGTTGAAGGCTTTTACCTCGACACCAGTCGCTAGCAAGATGAGTCCACAGGTGAATCCTGATGTTCTTCCTGCCACTTCACGCATTCTGGCGGCTCTCAAAGTAATTCCTCGTGTCATCGGTCCCAAGGAAGTCTGGGCCACATGGATGCGTGATGGACTCACCACTGAGCTTGTATGTCCATTCAGTTCAAAGATCCAAACTCCTTTATGAATCTCATTTAGATGGCAATTCCAAGTGCCACGGTCGATTCTCCACACCCAAAGCTGTTAGGCCGCCTGGCACATGTACTTTACCGGCACTATACTCATGGCATGACTTTGGATACCTTGGACTTCAGTGAGATATTGTCCAACGGCGATCAGTTAGCCAGCAGTGAAGAGGAGTACATTGACATTCCATTGGATGAACTCCCTTGTCCAACGGGAAGTGATTTCTGGTGGGAAGTGCCTCCATCATCAGGCAAGCCATTCCACTTGCCTTTGACTTATGGGTTTTTAATGTTGTAGTAGTCTCTCTGAGGGAAGCTCTGCCACCTCCAACATCACCCCCCCTAAGTCAACCAAGTCTGGACTCAAGTGAACAGCCTCCATCATCTTCATCCAATGTGTCATCAGCAACGGTGCCAGATACCATCACAAGACTGGATGCTGGTTCTAGTCCCATACTAAATCTGAGAAAAAGAAAGCATGTTGCAATATCTGAAGGCCCAAAGTGGCCTGCAAAGAGAAAGGTGTTCGAGTCAAGAGAGGTCACTGGTGAAGATGACAACAATGTCCAGGCTGGGCCATCCAGAAAATCAAAAGGCAAAAATAAGGTTGATGGCCCCATTTCCAGGGTGGGTTCAGTTTTATTACTGTGGATCTGCAGATTGGCTCACTGACATTCCCATTTACAGGCTTGTGACCACTGCAAGGCCCATGGCTCTGTATGTGTGTGGCTGGAGAGCACTGAACAGGGATCCTCTCGGAACGAGAGACGCGCCTGCAATACATGTGCCATGCAGAAGACTTGGTGCAGCATTGCAGGAAAGTCTACCCATCTTTTTTATTATCTTTTCTTGGCTGAAAAATAACCTAGGTGTGTTCATTCGCCGACTGCGAGGAAAGGAGGCTGCACGACAACAAAATAGCAACAGGCTGGATGAAAGGGTGGATGATCTTGGTCTGCGTATCACAGACATGGAAAAGAAGTTTATGATCAACAATGAGGATATACAACACATCATGGATAGACTTTCCAAGCTGGAGGACCATGTTGGAGATCCCCCAGTTGTCCTGGCAAAAAGGACCAGGACCACTTGAAATGTTGACTTTTGCATGCATTCCTCTATTAGTATCTTTATGCACATACATCAATGAATGCTGCTGAACACATTTTTTGCCATGTGGGCCTAGCTGTACATTTACTGATTTAATGCACCACTGTTGTGATATAGTTACCCATGGGCAGTGTGAGTATGAGCCAACCACAGTTGGGTTCAATGGGGCCCAGCAGTGGGTTTACACACGCAATTCCCTACCAATGAAAGTAATGATGTCCATGTCAGAGCCTCATTATGCATTCATTTATACTATGGACAGCAATTGATTGACTTATGCCGCCGCCGCGTAGGGTTCATTACAGGTATACCCACGGGTGGGAGCAGCTCAACCCACGGTACATACCCATACCCACCGTACGGGTATCATATATCATACCCATAGGCATACCCACAGCAGGTATACCCATGGGTCTGAGCAGGACTTTGGTGCTGCATCTATTATGTAGGATAATAGACATGTACATGTATACAGTATATATACAATATATCTACGTGAATGGTGGTGGATAATGGTGGATCGTCCTGACGGTGGTCGCTGTCATCGACACTGGTGGAGGACCGGCAGCGGCCTCAGTCGTCCGATCATCTGGGTCATCGTTGTCACTTCGTGCGTCAACACTGGTGGGCTGTCTAGGTGGTGGTGATCATGTCCTCGGCGCTGGTGGTAGGTAGACTGGGGTGGTCGTGGTCGCCGTTGTTGATGTCCGGGTGTTGGTGGTGGTGTTGGTGTTGGTGTTCGATGCTGGTGAGTCACTGGTCATCGCCCAGGTGGGGGTCGCATCATCGACGCTCAGGGAATGGGTCATCCAGGCGGTTGTCGTTGTCGCCGTTCTTGTCCAGGTGGTGGCGGCAGTGAGTGGGTGCCAAGGTTTCCAGCCTGGCAGCCCCACGTAGAGATTCTCAAGGCCTCCAAAGCTCCCTTACAAGGACTTGGCGAGGTAGTCAAGCCTGGCACAGCATACATGGGAGGTAGCAACTGCCTGACCACCTGGACACGTCACCTCCTGGGTAGGCTCCAGCGTGTCAGTCAAAGCTCCCCCCCTGTAGTCCCATGTCAAGACCCATCTAAAGCGTCGACGTAGCCAAGCCTTGCACATGACATACATGGGAAGTGCTACTGGCCACCTGGACGCGTTGCCTCCTGGGTAGGCGCCAGCATGTCAGCCAAAGCTCCTCCCGTGCAGCCAAGTGTTGGCAAGACTCATCAAACGTGTCTCCCTCACACCTGTTGTAAATTAACTAGCACGTGACCGCGCGATGCTTACATAAGCCTTTCGAACATAGTATCTACCTATGTTTGTACCTGAGCTCTCGTAGCGTAGTCAGCCTAGTCCCATTCCCACTACAGTAGTACCTACATTCCATTCCGAGCTGAATTGCTCAGTTCGGGGTTGATCGTTGATCGGTGACATGGATATGGCGTCAGGGGTACCACAGTTTTGGCTTTGTGCGTAGTGCCCAATTGTATATATACAAACTTGGATGTAACAAGCAAACATGCACGATACAAGAACTTGGTAGTACATCGTGGTCCAGATGAAAAACAAACAAACAAGCATATCGTGCCAGTGAGAAACCAAGAAAAACAGGCTTTCATACCGCTCGGAACCCACTACTGGCCTGCAGGACAGCGAGGGAAACGGAGAAAGATGCAGCGTGCTCCCCTATATCCAACGATCTCCATCATCGATCCGCACAACTCATATACAATGCCAAAAGACCCAAAAGTCGAATACACCTACCCAAATTCTTGAACCAACTCCCCCACATGCTTGCTGGGTTGGATCAATCAATGGTACCCCGCACTCTCGTGTATCTCCCACGAGCCCTCAGAACTACCGTTACTCCCCACTTCTTCGAAGTCCATAAACGGGTCGTATGCCCTGTCCGTATCAGGGACAAAGACGGGAGCACTACTGCTCGAAGCTGTACCTGTGGATGATGTGGGCGATGTTCTCACACCAGCACCAGCACCGCCAAGGCTGCAGTTCTCGCTCTCACCATCGGTGTCGGTATCCGCAGCAGACAAAAACTCATCTGACTCGGATGCCTCCGACATCGAGACTGTATATGCTGTAGATATGGGCGACGCAAACGAAGCGAAGGACGCAGTAGGTGAAGACAGTGCTGGAGAATGGTGTGTGGACCTCTCTCCTGATCGTGACCTCGATACGGGGGGAACGCGGAGTGTCGACACAGAGACGTTTAGCTGAGGTGGCTGCGGAGGCGATAAAAATGACAGTGTTGGCGAAGCGGGCGACGAAGAACTCGGTAAGGACCGGACGCCGTCAGAGGGCGGAGGAGACACCAGCACTGGGGGCGTAGGCGGAGCAGGGTAGCGTTGCGAAAGAGAAGCGATGCTACTATTGGCGTAGATCAGATCCATGTCCATGTCCGAACAGCGCGCATCCTCTTCCACGCGGATAGGGGAACGTCCGTCAGTATCCAATGCCCCATTAGTAAGTGCTCCGGTATCACCACCGTCACCATCTTCACGCGTTAATTCATGCGCAAGCGCACTTCCTCTTCTACTTATATTCCCCAACCCTCTCGGTGTAGGTAATCTAGACAAAGGTGACCCGTTGACAATCTCAGGCCTGGAAGACGAAGAAGAGGCGGATCCCATTACGCTCACGATTGGCGAAAATGGGCGTGCGCCATAGAGAGCTGGGCTTGAACGTGGAGTATCAGGAAGGAGAGGGCCGAATGGGGAGTCCTCATCTCGTTCTGCAGCCGGAGTCTGGCATGTACTGGTGCTAGCAGAACCTGGGCCCGACCCAAGTGTAGATGAGGGCCCAGAAAGAGGAGTTTGGACTGGGGGGATGGTAATGAGGCGTGGGGAGATGAGGGATGACGGCGGAACAACGTCTGTCCCAGCTTCGGACTCCGTGTCAGGTGACTTGCGTAACCGCTGGAGTAGTGAAGAGGGTACCGTAAAGTGCACGTCGGCATTCTGAGTTGGATTTAGTTCGTGAGCTGTCGCTGTGGATTGCGAGCTAGACCTGTTTCGAGTAGTCAGATTGGGTGAATGCGGTGCTGACGGGAGGGAGAGTGTATCCGAAGATATCGGGGAAGATATGTTGGAGATGACATGTGTCGGTGTGAGAGGTGTATGAGTAAGCGTCGTGAATGACTGATTCCAGGGAGCCATGATGTATGCCAACTCAGTATACATACATTACATGAAGAGACGAAGCCTCACCTCATCCATCGATGTACTCAACATATCGTATTCAACGTCGCTGGCATTCCTGCGCCCACCAAGGCCAAGACCGCGACGACGGCGCAGTCCACGTTGGTCCTGACTGCGCCGAACCTCATTTCGCCATTCGTCAACTTCGCGTGTGACGAGTCCTTCGAGTTCGTAAGATTCAGCACCTGCCGAATCGAGAGCGGTTCGACGACTGGCACCTCTGCAGGCACTGAAAGCTGAGCCATGAATATCGTGAGGAAGGTGTGATCGTGGGCGTGCGGAAGGATCGCCTTCTGTAGAGGAGGACTCGGATGAAATGGACGAGCGCCGCCGGGTAGATGCGGGGACAGCGGCTGCACGGTTACGTGCTGCCCGTCTGCGAGCAAGAAACTCTTCCGCCCATACCTCAATACGGGGTGCGAGGTGCGGTTCGTAGACAAACTGTGAACGTGTGTAAGCCACATGTGGCACTGAGAATGTAAAGTGGGGAAAGGAGTATGGTTGGTAGTAAGTGGATACATCATGAAACCGACTGGCAGGGTGTCGACAACTGAGGAGGGGAACGTACCTCTTTGAAAAGATATGCTGTTGCCAGACTTGCGACAGCAACAACAACGCACACAGCGACAGGAGGACCCATGTCCACTGCAGCCTATCTTGAGGCGATCTACAGACGGGTGTAAAGGGTTTGCTGTTCGTATATCTACGAAGGCTTGAGAATGGGGATTAGTTTCACTCTGGACAGCACGATGCTGGTTGATCCCCGTATGCACGGAGAGGTTGAGAGCAGAGCTGAATGTCGGCTGCTCCTTTAAACTTTGCCGCATGCTCTCCTGCCGTATTTGGAAACCATCCACATAAATCACAATATATTATGGCTGCACCAAGTGAAGCAAGAAGAGGTCAAGTATGGGCCCAATGAGCATAAGGTCAAAGTTTAGCATCTCGTTTCTTGCGCATCAGCTGCTCGGGATTATGACTATCTCCTCCCTTACCAATGTAATTCTTCACCACTTCTAATCCCTTCCGGGTTCCTTCCTTGCCTTTCTTCATACCTTCTTCCTTTCCCCTGTTCCTTTCACCCATCATGATGCCCTCCTTCCCAGCATGGGGCCCATTTTGCATACCCTCGGCGCCTTCCTTTGGTATCATTGCAGCCAGCTTCTTCAGATCTATTTCACCATCGTCCCCCCGCATCCCCGCCAACTGTTTCTTCAGCCCTTCCATTACCTTTGGATACGCCTTCCTCGCTTTTGTCAACTTTTCTTCATCTCCTGTAAGTTCTTCTCTCCGCTTCTTTACCATGTCGCGGGTCTTATCGAGATATTCGCCAAGCTTCTTCATATCAGGGGCGCTCAGATGGTCCTCGCTGCTCTCTTCCATAGGTTCATCGGTTTGCGACCTGCCTTCAGCGACACGTTTCTTGTATTCTTCAATCTTCGCATTTAAACCTTCCCCACCTCCATTTTCAACGCGACCCATGACATGCTTGGCGATATCATCACCGCGTTTCTGTACTCCCCCAGGGATACTCCCGCCGAACCCTCCTTTGGATTTCCCAATGCCTGCGCCTCCAATACGACTTGGGCTCGGTGCGGATCCGGCTTCCATGAGCTGCTTCCAATCTGCACCAATTTTCTCCCATTCAATAGTACGCGGTGCATTGAGCGCAGCAGAAGGATGTAATATACGTGCGGCCGTCTTCTCAGCATTTACACCTTCGCGGTCACATGCTATTCGAAGGGGATTATTGGGCGTAAGCAAGGCATATGCGATCTGTTGAGCGGTTGTTGGTGCATTGGGAGGCTGCACTTCGAACGAGGGCACACGACCGTATCCAATGGTTGCTGTGCGAATGAGAATGTTACTGTCAAAGGTCAGTAATGAAAGTGGGTATGATCAAGATAGACATACGCAGTAAATCCAAAGACGGGTTTCACGCCGTTTACTTCACGACCTGTGAGGAAGCTGTGAATGCGTACTGATCCACCCTGACTCCATGGGTGATCTGTATACGAGTGGTAAGGCCTCGATGGACCAAAAGAGGGGCTATCAGCAGTCAAAAAGGACGCCAATGGTTGTGCAAATATCGAAGTTACTTCTGACTCGTTTAAGCTGGGCTATGGTACAAAGAGTGAGAAGTGAAACACTGTCTTGGATGGAGGTAGTCGCTTAACATACTTGAAGCGTCGTGTCGAGGATAAGGACGACCACACTAGGCGACACAACGGAGATGAGACACCCGTCACTATTGCAAAGGGTAGTAACTTACGGAGTGACCACAGTCTGGTTTCCAGCAAGGAAGGGCTCCATAACGCAGAGGAGTGGAACTCTTTCTGAGTCCTGAGGCAATCCAACCTAACCATACATAACGAGGCTCAGTGTTTGCACTGCATTAAATGCAAAGAGGACTGTACCTCCTCGAAGGCTTCGCGTCTCTGACAAGTCCAATTAAACGTCACTAAGATGAACATCAACAGAATAAACGCACAGCGGTGTCTTCCACAGTCAGATCATTAGTATCGACCTTCCCGCCTGGGAGCGCAGTATCACCAGCATACTCTCGCAGAGCTGACGAACGCCTACAAAGATACAACGAAGTTCCGAGTCAAATCGAAAAGCAGCCCGTTATGTGGAAGTGGGCTAACCGGCTCAGTAAGACATAGACGTCCCCTGATCGTCCAATGAACAAAGGGACGAGGACAGCAGCGCTTTGACCGCGAGGGAATCGAGCCAAGGTGCGTGGAGCACGGTACTCCAAAAGTCTTTGGATACACCTGTAAATGGGCCCGGAAACCATAGAGAGTCAACGAAATCACGGACTTCATGTGTTGGCATACTCACTGTCTCGAGTCCTCCCTCAGCGTCGACAGTGTTGCGTCGAAAAGCTCCAAGATAGGCCGCGGGTAACGCATAAAGTTCCGTGCGGCAGACATCTGCATGCGTGAGTGGGAATGAGATGGGTTTAGCGAGTATGTAGACAGGTGGGTGGATTTACCGCTGGATGTCCAATCTAGTTATACTCCAGAGAGTGTATACATCTGTACCGCCCCGATCAAAGTATCGAACCAACGATCAAAGTGTACCCTGCAGGGCGGTGCGCGGCGCTCACCAACCGTCCACAAATATATCATCAACATCGCATTTCAGGGGGAACGAGGAATAGGATTATCTTTCAATACTATTACTATCCAATGTCTATGGGGAAGCGCAATGAAAGAAGCGAGCTACATAATTATGCAAGTTGTCCGTCAAGGACGCGAGCAACATTGTCCGTGTGATGACTTTTAAGGATTGTGCAAGGAAAGGACGTGGATGCTATAAGAAAACGTTTGACCAGGGTTGGTAGCCCCCACTGATCAGAAGATGAACATGGTACCATCATGGAGACTGCATGAAACATAAGATAAAAGAGTCTATGATTGTGAAAGAATTTTGTCAATGGACTCATTCAGGAACTCTTTGCGTGACGATAGATCTGCCTTCGGGAACTTGGCCATGATTGCCTCGCGTGCAGTTCTGTCAAGTATCAACATCAGACTTGTTTCATCGGTATCTCCCAGGAACACGTACTTTTTCGTCACCGTCATCAAGTCCTGGGTGCTTAGATAGGTCCGCAATGCGTTATACAGCTCTTCGTTAGTGGGATTAGGATTGAGGCTTGGTCCAGAAAACGGATTAACAGAAGTGGCCATGGAGAACGTGGACATGGGGCGTGCATCCCCGATAGGTGGGAGTAGCCCAAACCCGCCAGTTTGCGATCCTGAGCCGCCAGTGAGCATGTTCATGTTCATCATCGTCGTACGTGGGTCCGTGGGCATCATTCCATATACGCTTCCAGTGTGTTGGTAGCCAAGAGGCGGAAGTTGTGGCTGCATCATCGCAGCGTGGTCGGAACCAGGGACAGAGCCAGAGCCACCCCCGAAAGCCATGAAAGGAAGCTGGGGCGCTGTAAATTGGGAGATGGTGCGTTGACGCCCTTCGTACATTGATCCTTGTCTCGACCCATGGCTCTGATGTGAAGCGGGCCCACGGATATGGCTGGCAGAATTGTTCATGGGATTAGTGTCACGGTAGTAGTCGCCAGTATTCGATGGATGGAAGGACTGAGGAGAGCTTTGACGTGACGGCGCGAATCGTTTCTGGGAGTGAGCGTGAGACTGAGACTGAGGCTTCGTGACTCCACTTTCGTCCGAATGACGAGAACCACGCTCCCAAGCCTCAGTTTCGTACTCTGTCCACATGCATCAGTGTGACTTGAACGACGCAACCGAATAAGTGACGTACCGCTGAACTTCTTTAAAGGGATCATAGACTCGTGGAAGCGTTCCTCCTCGTTCATGAGAACCTTCTTATTGCCACCTTCACCAATGACGACACGAGTATTACCCCAGGAGAAGTCATCCATGCACCAAAACGAGTAGATGGGCAAGAAGAAACCATACACGGGATAACTAGAACCCGACGTCAGAAAGTATACAAACCAAAAGGCAGGGGCGTACGATAGCAAATAAACGACCAACCACCCAACGAGCATAAATTCTCTCTTGATGATAAAGATCAGCGCCTGGGTAATAGGTCAACGCCAAACTATGCTACGGTGGAAAATGAGTCGTACCTGTAAACCATACGTTATTCCCAACATGATGATGGATATAATCGGCACGGCCGCTTGCCCAGAAGCTACGACAATGATCAAATAGAAGAGCTGATGGAGAAATCAATAGCGAGCAGGTAAAAAAATGCACACAACTTACATATACGACCGTAGCAGGAAGAATCTAAAGCACAAACGTTAACAGTGGATTGACCACGATACAAACGCATACATACCAGAGTTCCCAACAAATCAATGAAAACGAAGAAGCGCATGGAGAAACAGCAGAAACCACACAACTCCGGGAGCACCACAAGCTCCAATAAGTTGTGAACAGTCGAGTTGATCCAACGACGCCGCTGCGAGAACAAAACGCGCCACGATTCGGGCGCCATCGTATGCGCCACGGCATCCGGGATGAACTTGGTTTTGAACGTGGGGAAGTGCTTGAGAAGTAATGTCGTCAGGAAACGATCTTCACCGAGCGAGAACAAGTTCTTTTTGTGTAGCGTATCTATGTTGCCTTCTGCGTATTCATCTATGATGCGGTTGGAAATGATAATAGGTCGACCCTTGTCCGCCGTTCGGACGCGATAGAGCGAGAAACAACCCGGTAAACACGATACGGAACCGAACAAACTCTCGAATGCCTTGGAAAGGTGGTGGGAAATGTAATATTCGTATACCTGTCGGAAAAGAAATGACGTCGAGGATCAAGACATCAGCAGTCGTGATGTTCAACGTACCTGGATCATCGTCCACCACGATCCCTCCTCATTTGTCAACTTCGTCTCCCCACAGATACCAATGACACGGGAATCATCGGCAGCCGACGCGACGAGCCGATTCAAGGAATCCGCAGTGACTTGCTGCCATGAACATCAATACCACATTCAAACATCCCAAAAGGAGAGGTGACACTCACTGTATCGGCGTCGACCGTGAAAATGTATTCATAGAATGCGGGGTCAATGCCAATGACGTTCCTCATTTGGTGGTATATCTCCAGCTCGAGCGGTGACATGGGAGCATCAAAGTGGACCCGGTTGAGGTAGTGCATCAGGAGAATTTGACTGTCACGTTTACCGCGGTTTCCAGGCTTCGAACGCTCCGTAGGTTTACCAACCTTGACGACAACCATGTACCTATGACACAGTTAACGCTGATTACGCACATCACGAGCAGAATAGACTCACGGCACGACATGTCCTTCGAACTCGTACAAGCCAGAGTAAACTTTGCCATAGTTAAGTTGCTTTGAACCTTCTCCTATAGAACGGAACATCAGCGGTTCAGGGTCCACTTTTGGATCGATCCCAAGGATGTCGAGTACAATGCGTGGTGTCGGTCTGTCGTTTCCGCTTCCGATAATATTGCCATCGCAGATGATGAACAACAGTTTGCGTTTATCGTCATAATTGAGCGCAGCAAGGGAATCGATAGTACGCCGCAGCGAGTCTTCGCCTTCGGTATAACAGGGGATTTGACAGAGTACGAACTTGTCTTGGAGTTCCGGTTGCCGTTTTCCAGTGAGCTGCAGCGCGCAGAGGACTCGTGGAATATAAGTAACAACGCCAACTACACCCTCGTCACTCACATTTCAAAGCAATCGAAGCGCAAATGATACTCGTGAACACCAACAACATGTAATTCTGCACTTGACACCTCGCCGTCTTCCTAAAATCCGTCTGGCCGAGGTAAAACGCATTCGTGATACAGTTCATGTTCGAGGAGACAGTTCCCGAGTCCAGGCCCGCTAGGACCTTGTTTAGACTTTGCGTGATATCTTGACCGGCTTGTTGCTTGAAGATGTTGACGATGTCCGTGTTCAAGAATTGGTACGTGCTCGTGGCGCCCTGATTGAGAGTGGCCGTATTCACGTAGTCCGTAAGATCATATATCCCGCCCTCCCAAATAGCCCAGATCCTACGCATGCGTCAGTAGGTATAAATGCTAAAATGAGGCGCGCGTACCGCTGGATAGTCTGATCTGACGCTTGGCTGTAAATCTCCTTCGGGTCCCATACGAGCGCTCCCTTGCGGTAGGGCTTCATCTTGGGCAAAAACGTCGAACTGTACCAATCCGAATGATCAAGCGCTGTCCCTGTCGCAGACTGCGTCGCTCCTGAATTGTGCATGGCCGTCGGAACAGTCGGCGTAAAGTTCTTGTAGGTCAGCTGTAACGACGCTTCACTGACGAGCCCATTGCAAGCGAGGGCGAGAGGTGGAGGGAAATAGTCTGTTAGATCTTGTCCAACGAGGAGGTCGAGGTTACTCTGCGCATTGCTCGCTATACCGGAGATATCGCTGTGGTCTCCATGGATAAAGTCGGACATGTCGTACACCCATCCCTGCACGGAGACCCACCAGTCCGTCGTACCCGTATGCTCAGCGACCTCGCTCGAATCCCACACTTTGTCATAGCTGGGACACAGTAGGCGACCGAACTCGACGATGTAGAAGATGACGATGGCGTTGAGAATGAAAATGAGTATGAAGATGGTAACCTTCTCGCGCCACGCCAGGCGGATATCCGGACGCTTCATTCGCCCCAAGAACCGCAGCACGAATGAGGGTATGCAGCCGGTAATGATCCAGACCATGATCAGCCACCAGCGACGGCTGCGGCTCGTAGGGACCTCCTCCACTGCAGCAGGCGCAGTGTTCACAACCATCCCACCTTCCTTCGTGGGCGGAAGTCCGGCCCCAGCACCACCAGGACCAACTCCACCGCTCGCGCCCTTCTTGTCCCACTCCGATCCCCATCCAGAGTCCCCCTCATCCGTGTATGCAGGCGCACCAACGCTAGGCGAGCGCAGTCCCGAGCTTCCATACGGCATCGTCTGATTGGCATCCTGGTACCGAGACCCACGCGTGCCAACACGCGCAATGAGTAAGTTGTCCTTGCTCTCATTATCAGGCCCCACATCGTGATGGGTATACTCCGTCCCAGCATCGCCACCGCCACCGACGACACTCTCGTCATCCTCGTCCATCCCCAGCCGACGCTGCTCCTTCTCCACCACCCTCAATCCGTCCTCGACAATCTTCCACGCACCATACGAAAGCCAGATGGACCGGTGCCCGAGCATATAGTCGATGCCCTCCTGCCACCCGTTCGATGCGGCACACTGCCGAATCCGCTCCGCATCAGATCCGCGCATAGTCGGCACGTACCGCTCGCAAAAGTCGCTTTGAGAATAGTCGGCGACGTACTCGACGCTCTTGCGGGCAACGATATCAGGAATGAGCAAAGACCGCACCTGCGCTTTGACACGACGCTTGTCAAATGAATTAGGGGACCCCGAGTCGTTGGGGCGGATACATGAGATTGTCCATAATCGCGTGCGGTCCAGCAATGTAAACAGCTCTGAAAGGGTATAATTGAGTTGTGTCGTGACAGAATATATCTTCGTGGGATCCAGCTGCGGTTGTTCATCGTCCAACGAAAGCGAGCCGTCAGGAGACAGAATGGGGGTGGGTTGACGAAGTGGGCGCGAGCACACTTGAGCTTGCACAGTAATAGACTCATCTTTCGAATGGTTCTCCGTTGCGAGCGACGGCCCCGAAACAAGTTTCGAAACGAACGAATCAGACGAATGGCGTAGCAGCGAGACAAAAGTGGCATCTAGCAAGTCTGCGTCCTTCTCGATGAAGTTCGTCACATCGTACGAGCAGTTCCCGGCGTAATGGTTGATACCGAACAAGTTCCTTTCGCTCGTTCCAGCCTGGCTGGGGCTCGCCACAAACGAAGGATGTGCACCAAACTTAGAGATCATGTCCTGAAGCATATCCTCTGCCTTTTTCTCTCCAGCCTTTCCAGACTTGTACGACGTGCACGCTTTAGCCATGACGCCCAGTAACCCACCAGGCTTGCGCGACGCACGTTCGCTGAGCGGTGCACCGCGAAGAAGCTCAACACAGGGCGTGTTGTCCATCGTCGGAACAGGTGGGAGTATAATACCGTCCCCTGTGATATGCCCGTTGTACCCGACCGCATCGTCGAATGTATGGCGAAGGATATACGACTGCACAAGTTCATCCGCAAAATTGATACAAAACTCGTCGAACCCGTTGTGTCCGTATGCAGAAACGAGAGGAGTAGCCCCCGTGAGCATCATCGACCCCGTCGTGGTCGGTCCGCGCGTCTGGAATCCAGGCTGATCAAGCACAACGATCTGCGTGGCGGCGGGAATGGTATCCTGCGAAGCGGGAGGACATATCTTGTGGTTGGCTGTCTCCACGATAAACGAGAACAGGATGGCATACAGGTCCCGCATGAACAGGTCCCGCTGGGCCATGCTCTGCTCGACATTCAGAAGAATGGTATACGTCTCCTTGCGGACATAATTCGTCCGATTCGTCAGCGTCTGCGCGAGGTCGTCAGACGACACGCCCAGCAGATGTGCGACCTGGTCGAGCACATGCATATTAGCCACAGAAGCGGATACGTCCCTAGCATCCGCCTCGACGAACTGGACATTGCTCAACAGCAGTATAGCGGACAGCAGCGTGAAAATCGAGGTGAGGTGCTTGGGCTTGAAACCAAGCGTCCGCATCGCCACACGCACTTGTTCCATCGCGACAGCATCATCGCTAAACGGCCCACTCGGAAGCCTGTAACACCCTGATGACGCCAGCAGCGCATAATCGGACGGATCCTCGAGCGCAAAGTGGTCACGCTCCTGTGGCGCAGCGCCAGCTAAAAACTGATAAAAGATGTGGAATGTCCGCTCCTCATGGGTGAGCCGAGTAAGGCGGGACTTGTCCAGCGCAAACGCGAGCACTTTGGCACTCTCGATACGCCCTCGCTCGCTAAAGTGCAGCTCAAGCCAGCGTCCGTGGCGTGAGGCATTCGCGTTGAGAAGCGTCTTGGAGTTCCCAAATGAGTCGAGAAGCGTGTGGAGCGCTTTGATTTGGCCGGACAGCCTGTGCTCTCGTTTGGTGTGGGAGGAGAGACGCAGAAGTTGGTCGACGAGGAGACGGGCGTTGTATGTTTTGCCTGAGCCTGTAATTCCGCTGTAGGCCGTACCTCGTCTGTTAGCAAATGTGGTATGTCACGGACACGGTACGCCGCTTACCGCATGACCAAAGCCTGCGACTCCCTTCGTCGCCGCATGAGCAGATACATCTGAGCAGCGAGCTCGTATACATGTGGCTGCAACACATGTGCACTAGCGAGCGGGAGACTGGTGTCTCTATAACAACGTTCTTCGTATTCTCGCGCACTGGCGTCATTGACGGCGGAGAGCGCCTTGCAGGGATTGATGGCGAGTAGGTGGGAAGTGCCCAGCCGGGTGTAAGACAGGTCTGCACGGAAACGGGCGTTGAGGACGGAGAGGATAGCATCGTCGGTGATGGCTGCATGTGAGTTGGAGTTCGTGGGTGAGGTGGAGACGAGGTCGATGAGGTCGCCGGTGTTGACGGCGTGCGAGCCTGCAGAGGCCATCGTAGGCCTGAAAAGAGAGACAAACGAGTCGAATTCAAAGAGTGAAGAAGAAAAAAAGGTCAAGCGCAGGTGGAACGCCTGCAACAAGTTGGAAGAAAAGAACCACGGACTACCCGAAGAACTACATTCTCGGCAATCACCCGATCTAGGCTAGTACTACTGTAGTCGATCTACACTGCTATGTACACTGCTCCCCATCTACACTGCTCTCATCACTCGCTCACAGTCACCTCCTGAGTGCGTGAAGTCCTCCACTCGGCCTCTCGTGCCAGCGCATCTTCCCATCCCTCCTCAAACAGCGCCCCATTCTCAGCAGGATGTGCAATCGACGCAGCCGTCTTGGCTCTATTTTTCGCACGCAGCTCGGTCCGCCATGCATCCACTGCCCGCGGCACTTCACTACCCACACCACATACACACGCCGATCAGAACCCGTTCAACGGAACAAAGAAGAAAAAAGGCATCACCTCGGCGCATACGTCCTTGCAAACAACGCAGCCTCCGGGGCCCGACCCGTCTTGACGAGTAAATCCACACACGCACGCGTATCTCCAAGCTCGAAAGACGCAGCAAACGCTAGATTATTCGCGCCCGTTTTCTCTGCCCCAGTGCCGTTAGCGGGTGTCCCGTGGCAAAGGACAGCACGGAAAGAGACGCACCGGCGGCAGCAGCAACCCGTTCAAGTCCTGTCCTGTCTCCCATAGAAACAACCAGTAACATTAGCGAGCCTAGGTCTCCTGCCTTCTCATACGCCTCCTTGGCAAGATCGAACCGCCAGACAGACAATGCACGATCACCCAGCGCTTTCCACTTAGACTCTGCCTCTGTTTCAGGGATCGACTGCGTGATAACACTTAGTGCGGCATCGAGGTCGTCCAGCGCCAGTGCAAGGTCGAATTTATGGTCGGGGTCTGTTGTTATTTGCATAGCAAGTTCTTTGAGATCTCTTGCTTCCAAGAACCTGGCCACTTTGTTTAGCTGGTCGCGTGGTATAGTTGGGAGTATTTCTCCAGCAGCGTCCATGTCACCGCGCAGAACCGCCGTCTGATATTCGACGACATTGAGTGAAAGTGAGTAGGCGTAGATGGCCATGCCTTTGTCGGCTAGGTAGACGCGGTTGTGTGCGGGTGCATAGCCGAGGATGTACAATGGCCTGTGGAGGAAGATACAGAGATATAGAGAGAACAAGATGGACGAGAGACGAAGAAACATACGTGTCAGACGGACTTATGGTGTACGATTCGTTCCCGACAAAGTAGTTGATCCGGTTACTTGCAGTGGTATAGATGAAGCCATTTGACCGTCCTGACACTGTCCACAAGTATTAGTCGACTGACACACAGAATGAGCGCACACTCACACGTCTGATATTTCAGCGATGACATCAAAAGCTTCTTCGACACCTTCATCCGTGGTCTCTGCGCCCTCATCCAGTTTTGCAGTATATGCATCCCGATCGAAGCAGAGAACATAGAACGAGTTAGCAATGAAGGAACCGGTTCCTGACTAGTATATCTACAGCTCATGAGCAACATCGATACTGCAAAAGGGGGGAAATACGCACGTTTTTCGCCTCTACATCTATTCGTCTCACGACTTCACCGGTCTCCCAATCCCAGAACACCACGAACCCCTTTCCCCTCGCACCAAGGACCGGACCACCATACACCGCATCAATCGACCAGCTTCCGGAGCCCTTCATGCCGGCGCCACCTCTCTCCTTGAAGTTCTTGTACACGCGCAGTTTGACCTTGTTTTCGAGGACGGCATACGTGTTGGAATCACCCGCCCATGCAAATGATATGCCATTGCCAAAGCTCTTGTTTCGCCATGCCAGAGCAGTGTAATGATGTATTCACCCTCTCCCACGACTGTGACGAAGCGACTGTTTGGACTGTGCAAAAGGGCGGTTGCAAATATTTCCGTCGTACCGATCTCTTTGACAGAGAGAGAGTTTCGGTTTCCTTCCACGGTAGTGTCGAAGAACAACTTGGTTGCGGGTGTAGATGAGTTTGCCAGAGGGGTCCATGCTATAGGTCGGTTCTGTCTCATCCGAGCTAGGGAGGGTGAACTGGTGAATGGGATATGTAGGAGGAAACGAACCTTGATGAACGACGATGCCCTCATCGAAGCCCACGGCGACCTCGTTTGCGTCTCTATGCAGTGCCACACACCACGCGCGTTCGAGTGCATAGCTGAGGGTATTCTCGAGTCTGTAGGTATTGCTCATTCCAGATCTTGATGGTCCCGTCCTCACTGCCACTGATGATGATTGGGAGATTGGGATGGAAGACGGCAAACGAGGGATTATTAGTGTGTCCCTCCATAGTCTGTACGCAGCTTTTGGAGAGGTAGTCCCAGACCTTGATGGTCTTGTCGTCTCCGGTAGTGACGAGATAGGGACGATCGGGACCAGGATAGAAGTCGACGCAATTAACACCCTTATCGTGTGCTTCCATTGTAAAGTTGGCATGTGGAGAGCCGAGGGACCACATTTTGACGGTGCGATCGAGACAGGCCGACGCGAACGTGTTTGTGTCTTTTGGGTTGAATGCAATGTTCATGACGTAGTGCGTGTGTCCGTCGAATACCTGCATAGATAACGTCTATCGGCAGACGGATGGTACGGATGAGTGTACACGCACCTGTATATTTTTCCACTGCTTGTCCCAATCCCATGCTTTGATGGTCATATCGTCGCTTCCCGTGAGTACGATGCTCGCAGTTGGATGTACGGCGAGACATCTGATATAGTCGGGGTGTGCCTCGAACGCAGCGACCTTGTCATGTGTATTGTAATTGAAGACACGCAACTGAAAGTCGTCCGACCCGGCTACAAACCAGTTCTTGCGTGCGATGAAGCGAACACATCGGACGGGAACGGTTGATACTTCGAATGTCTTTACGAGTGCGCCTGTGTCATGGTTGTATATATTGACCGTTCCGTTGTAGAGACCTGTGAGCAGCCATGGTTCTGTGGGATGGAAGTCTGTCCCTTTGACACGGTCCGAGCGAGAGAACAGTTTTCGCTGGGAGGGTGGTCAACCTCTGGACTGCACTCGTGTGTTGGCACTCACCGACACGTCGAAGAGCATGGTTGGCTGTGTTTTGTGTCGTGGCGAGAGCGTAGATGCTGTTGTCACCCTCACGTGGGGGGTCGAGGATGTATGATTCTCAAGCACTAGTCTCCCTAAGCCATCCTCCGACTCCCGAGTACTAGTGTAAGCGACGATCGCTGTGGTCTCACCGATCCTCACTTACACTAGTACGATGAGTGTGCTGCCACAGGGACGTCTGATAGACCCCAGCCTGACACGGTGCGTCTTCCCATCTCCGAGCTGGCAAATGAAAGTTGTCCTACATGTGTATCGAGGCTGTTCCTCGATTCACAGCGAGCGGACAACTCGACCGCACCGTGTCCTGCCCGCAGTCCTCAGGCGTATCAGCGTGTTTCGCTCGCACTTTGCACGCTTGCACGCATGTTTGCCTCAGCCACGCTCCCACCACGCGATTATCTGCCCCCAATCGTGTGCCGTGTGGTCTCCTCGTCAAAGCCGTCAGGCAATGATCTCACTCAGTATATAGATAACCCACTGCGCCGCCCTCTCCATCCTCTCGCTCCCCTCACCACTAGGACCAACCTTATCTATTCCCTCCCTTTGAATAGCTCCTTCAGCCATGGCCACTACTCCCCCGAAAAAGTCGACGTTTCGCTCACGCGTCGGGACGGTGATGCGACGCTCTTCGACTGCATTCAGTATCCCCAGTCTACCTGGCCGCGCAGGTTCAGCAACTCCCCCGCCCCCCGACTCCGATACCGCATCCACCACAGGCTCTATTTATCCATCCAAACTCGAGCGCAAGGACTCCAGTTCATCCCTCAGCAAACTGCAGACTCCAGCTCAACCTGCTATATCGACGCCCAGCCCCATTCCCGAGTCGCCTATTCGCGAGGCTGCAGCCTTATCTCCTGACCCCGCACCTGCTCCCTCGAAAGGGCCGTCCCCGCTCTCCGGAGAGGTCATCTCTGCTGAAGGTACAGAGTCAGCTCGCGGTCCTACTCCAGCACCCTCTGCACCTGAAGAAGTCCCCGCACCTCCCCCTGCCCAGCCCATTCCAACTCTCGTCGTCAACGATCCTACAGACGATGCTCCGTCAGTCTTCACCGACGAGCCCGAGGAACTCTCAGTACCAGATACCCAGCCAGCCCCCGCTTCTGAAGCTGCACCAGCACCCTCAGCGCCCGCATCCAAACCATCCACTCCACCAGCACGTGTCTCCGCACCACCCTCCGCGCCAACCACACCTCCCGCGCAGCAACCCCCTGCGTCATCCCAATTCGGATACTTTGACATCCACCACGCCTCGTCTGCTGCATCCGCGACTAGCCCCGCAGTTCCACCCGAGAGCGGCGAGAATCCCGCAGATGTCTGGGCCGAACACGCACGCGCCAGAGAAACCACTTCCTCTCCTGAAAGTCAGGGTGCACCCGTACAGGAACGCATCGTGTCCCAGAAACAGTCTTTGGGTTCTTCCATTCGCAGGCCAGGGTCGTCCTCGTCGTATGGTGCACCCATCGCACCGGCTGCGTTGCAGAGCAGGAAAGCGAGTCGTAGTTCATTCCAGCCACGCGAGCAGGAACTGCCCGGGAGTACTTATACCTGGAGCAATTCGAGCCTTACTGGGTTCCATCAGGGTGCCCCTGCTGCGTAGGTTTCCTGCACTTACTGTTTGCGTTTGGAGTATGAAACTGAAGGGTAATTAGTGTCCAGGATGACCCATTTGCTGATTCCAAGCGTGCGCCAGCCCAACCAGCTGTGCCAGAGCAGGCTGCTGCGGCCCTCTCACCTGCTGAGACAATCCATGTACCAGAGTAAGCCCCGTCATGTATGTGTGTCTGTGCGCGTTTCTTACCGAGCTTGCAGGCCATTCGACCCACGTTCACCAAGAGACGATACGATGATGCCAGCAGTGGAACCAGTAACAATCCCACTTCGCCCATTCCACGAAGTCATTCCGACCCGGTCAGTCACTAATGTCCTCTGGGGATGGTCTGGTAGTTAACGCACCCACAGACCCTCACGCCAAACTTCCGGATACAGCCTTGCCGATCGTAGGGACTATCTTAGCAAGGCAGAGTAAGCTCATCCCCAAATTCTACCGCACTTTTCCTGACATCCCTCGTTCAGCGAACGTCGTCCCCTCGTATCTCGTCCGTCGACGCCACCCATCGATACTTCCTTCCGCTCCTCCAACCCCCCTGTCACACAACCCACTCCCCGATGGGCACAACCACCCCAGTTCGACGTGAACGGATCCGCAAGGAACTACAGCTACGGCTCAGTCACGACGCCCTACGCCGACCGCGGATGGTTCGAGTACATACTCCCCCACGGACTCAGATACTTCGGCAACCCGCGTAAAAGCGCAACCACCGACCTCGATCTGCGAAACTTTTCCAAACTCGACCAGGTCACGAGCGCGATTGATACGGTGGACAGTGTACCGGAGGGATGCGAAATATGGGTTAGACCGAGCTACAAGGCGACGGGATGGAGGAGACAGAAGACGCCCGGACGGCTTGTCATTTATTGGGTGGACCATAGGTACCGTCGCATTCTGAACGAGATGCCTTCTGATGATCTGCCCCTGTCGGGAGAAGACGATAGTGCGTTCTCGTACCTACTTCGTTGATATCGGAGGTGCTCAGGTTTTTTACAGGGCTCGATGACGAGTTCAGATACTGGTCCTACGTCGAGATGCACCCTGCTCATGTCGTTCTTACACGCCCGTCGACACAGGAGGCCGCTGACGCCCTTCATTGGTCGTATACCGATCGACTTCTTGCGCATCCCCAGCCCATCCAGCCTCCGTTTAGCCAGGAGGAATGTCAGGAACTCATCAGACTACTCAACGGTGCGGCCACGGTGCATTCTATACTGTCTTGCCGTTTCTGATAGTTTTTCTACAGATCCTGGCCAGCAATCTAGTCTTTCATACACGCGCATGGTCGCGCGAATCCTATTACGAGTCGGTACGTTCCGTTTTTTGCATCGACTGCACGGAAGTCTTATCTTGTACACGCAGCACATTGGCGCCAGGTCCACTTCAGGCCGCACAGACCTCTACCCCGCGACATCAGCCATATGCACACTGCAAAGCACACGCCGATCCTGCTCACGGTGCTGGAAATCGTCGTCGGCATACTATGCCTAGGGATCCCGTTCCTCTTTGTCGACAGAGCGAGGTACAGTAGTCATTTTGACGTGGAGAACAATACAACTACGCCGAGCAGCACTCCGTTATTCGTAATCGGCGCATGTGCATGTCTCGTGGTGAGGGCCGCATTCATGTTTTTGAAAGTCATACTCATCTCCTAACCACAGTCGGCCATCATCCTCAGTGCTTCGGTGACGCTCATGACCCTGCCAGAATTGGATAGTATAGCCCGGATTGGAGGTTTGGTCGCCATCTTATGCTCTGTGCTGAGCATGATCACATCTTTCGTATCTATTTTCCGGTATAAATCAGAAATGGCACAAGGTGCCGCACAAACCGCTGGAGAAGGGTTTGTTCTGCTTCCTGTAAGCGTTATCCCTTGTTCAGGGCTCTGTTGCCAGTGACTGACGACGGATCTTTCAGCGCCGGAGCATCATGCTCTCGCTTCCGCTCGTGTTCCTTGCGTACTCTGTCGCTGGATTCATCACGGGCGTCGTCATATACTCGTTTAGGAGTGCTACCATCAACTTTGCTCATGCGGGAATGCCTGTCGCTGCCAAGTTTGATGAGTATGCGCGGTGGATGGTGATTGGTGTTCTTGGAGCTCTGACGGGGGTGTTGATCGCTTCTGTAATGGTGTCGAGGAGGTAATTAAGTGATCTGTGTATCTGTAGGTTCGTGATATATCCTTCCGTCCTCATGAAATCGTTATCATAGTCGAATCGTCATTCATCACCAACTGCCATCTCTTCGTACCATCGGAGGCCTCAAACTTATTTTAGGCTTGTCTAGTTGCCGAACACAACACGGGATTTAGATGTCTATCATATATACGACCGGGTTCCTCAACGGAACTGGTTGAAAGCTTTGCGATGGTTTGAGCTCGGACTTGTAAGGCACTGTTTCTTATAAGTTTTCAGTAAGATTTGCATATTATACGGTGATAATAACGGTCTTTCTCGACAACTAGTACTATCACTTACACCGTTGTCGGCACCCCCACCCATTCGGCAGTCACAGAAATGTCACCATATGTCACTGGTGTCACACAGATTCCGTGGTGAGAATTGTGACTCCACTTCGGCAGTTGTGACAACTTGGGTGACAAATGAGCGTGACTGCCGTTCAACCCAGCATTTTTTGCGATCTTAACAACTACTGCACGTATATCGATGCTTCAAGCTATCAGAGTATCCGAGTGGTATAAAATAAATTTTATACTAGTCAATGTTGTGTGTAGTTGAGCAGTGGGTGGTAAAAAACCAAAGTGCCGAATGGGTGGGGGTGCCGACAACGGTGTAAGTGATAGTATGTTAGCATAACGCACTGCTTCTCATAAGTACACACGCGGATGCGTCTGCAGATCAGTTGCCCAACGCTAGCCGCTGTGTTTCTGTCATATAAGTAGGTACCAGATATCGGATGCGTGTCTTGCACAATAATTGCATGGCGAGAAATAAAACATTGTGGCTCCACTAGCGCCCATGGCCCCAGATGGTATGAGCGAGGCGATGCACTGATACCTCGTGTCATCCGTGCGACGCTTGCAAGTCTCAGCCTTGTACCCTAACCACCACCTACCTCTACTCGACACGCTACATTTTCGCGATCACCATGGCTCTTCAACCCACTGAGAAGCTTCAGCCTCGCTCAAGTTCCAACGCGAGTAAGTTTAGGCTTGTCATGCATGGATCGGATAGTACTAGTGACCGAACATTCTCTAGGGATTAAAACAGTACTTCGTACGGATCCTATGAACCAGAGGGCTTGTACTAGTACCGTTGAAACTGGATTTTGCATCGATGCCACCAAGAATGTCCCACGCGACTCTGCGGGAAATATCCCTCGCATGGACCCTGCGATCGCCAGAAAGCACTTCGATCGCATTGGCCGTTTTAGAATCCTTGTCATCGGCAGATCCAATGCTGGTAAAACGACACTCTATACAGCCCGTGGTGGAATTATAATTACAAACTGTAAACAATCTTTTGGGAAATGTAATGATGGGAGGGGGTAGATAGACCCATTGGGAGGTCCCAGTCCAAGTTTCAGACAAAACGGCGGTCGGAATAATATTCTACAGGTGATGAAAGCATGCTTGGGTACCGGAAACACAACTTATTAGGAAATATTCTGCAAGGCTCAGGACCATTCCCATCATCTTCAGGGACCTCAAAAACCCCAATAACAACCATCTAAACAATCTGTAATAGCTTCCTGAATTTATTAGATACAGTAATGTAAGGTATGAGGAGTAGGGTGTGTGTGTTGTCGCAAAAAAATACAGGTACATCACAAATGTTATTTCCACAGTCCTGTGATGATATATATGGGGTAGACATGTTTCAGGTATCAGTGACATGCTCCTGAATTTTCTGAGACCAATATAAGATGAGAAGAGTCACACTGGGTATATTCATAGGAACACATGTTGGGGTCTAGCAATCAACTCCCATCATCTTTCTAGTCATTTATAACATCCATATTACCACTGTCAATATGCTGAAAAGACTGTCTGAATTTATTTGATATCATGCTATCTGATATAAGGAGAAGGGTATGTATGTTGCTGAAAAGAATACAGAAACACTTGCAGTGTCCTTCACATGGTCCTATGATGATATGTAGTTGGGGTAGATGGGTGTGTTGGTAGGAAAAAGATGTTGTGGTCAAAGTTTGCATGCTACTATAAACTAAGTTCATAATCGACTGGAAACCTGCAAAGCATGTGAAATCGTGCTGTGGAGTGATTTGTGCATGTGGTTGATCCAGACAATTATTCTGAAAGATGGATTCATCACCATGGCCTTTGAATCGAAGGAGGGAAAACAATTTACTCTCACCATGCACACACTCCTGAGCAGACAAAGTAAGTGGTGGATTTTTCTGGGTGTCCAAAAGCCTTTGTCCATTTTCAATTGTCAAAGACAGGAGATTTCAGTCTTTAATGAAGACAGGTGGCCCTTCATACCACATACCTTCCCTTCATGATGGACTGAGTTATTCCATGTCTATCTTATCTTCACACACACTCAAACCTGTGTCACTAAGATGTTACGAGTTAGTTTAGATACAAACCAATATGAGTTTGACTAATTATTTACCAGGAATATGATAGTGGGCTGAATTTCACTACTGATGCTTGGATGACAGCAAACCACCATGCACCCATTGCATCCTGTGTCCATCTGGAGCACAATGGCACAATGCTGATGATGCCATCAGACATTATTCAAGTACCTATATTAGTGGGTGACTAACCTGATGTACCTTGTGAGCGCTGACATGATATCAGTCCCACACTGGAAACAGTGTTTGCAAGTATTCTGGAAGGTCTTGGATTAGCAGAAAAGGTTTTACTCGATTCAAACTTATCTGCTAATTGGATACTTGAGAGTACTCCTAGATATTTGGCGTGATGTGTGACAATGCAATGAATAACAATGTCATGATCCAAGAGCTCTGTACACTCGAAAATAAGTTTGCTGACTCTCCAAGCCATACATGCTGTTTGTTCATATTGTGGGCCTCATTGCCAAGTCACTGATCTGCAAATTCAATGGAAAGAATGCAACCATCAAAGAAGAAACTGAACTGGCTAGATTGACAAAAGAGTTGTCTTAGGAAGAAAGCATGGTTCAGATCGAGGATGATGGTGATGATGAAGCTATGCAGGAGATCGACAACAATGAGAGATGAATGGAATAGAATGGATGATCTGACAGAGGTAGCAAGCATCGAGGTTGAAACGTTGATCCATGGCCTACAAGATCAGAACCATTGATCAATTGTTGCATGGTGGTCAGTTTGATATCACAAGATGTTTCAACATAATGAAATTATACCCTTTACTTGCTGGAATATGCGGCCTCTCGACATACATTGGTTTATCCGCACCCAAATACGTCAAGCCTACTTGCCCAGTGACAAATGCTTTATATACCTGAAAGCATTCCATCTTCTGTTCCCTATCAAATGGTGAGAGACGTGTTGATACAACACTTGGCTTGAATGGTTGGAAAGTATTCAAGATGTCGACCTGTGCATTTAATCTATATGACATACATCCACTTGATGTTGAGTAGTCACTGTAATAATTTTATGGTTGTGTTCTGCATGTACCAGCCTTGGTATGATTGTACCAATGAGGTATAGTGTTGCAAGCAAGTGCGAAGAAATGGGAGGATGGTGTATAATTATTCGGGGTTTGACTATAGGGGAAGGACTCTGTAATAATTGATGGACATATTCTGAAGCTTGTAAACACTTTTGATAGCCCTTGTACTATTTTAACAACAAGGTATAATATATCGAAAAAGTGCAAACAAGTGGGAAGATGGTGTACAAGTGTTGGGTGGTTGGCTATGTGGGTAGACCTCTGTAATAATTCAATGGTTGCGTTCTGCAGCTTATAAATACTTTTAATACCATTCTTACTATTGTAACGGCTATTTAGGATGTTGCGAACAAGTGCGAACAAATGGGAAGATGGCATACAAGTGTTGGGGGTGACGATAGGGGCAGATCTCTGTAATATTTCGATGAGCACGTTCTCAGCTTGTACACACCTGTACCAGTACTTGTACCATGGTCGGGAATATGTGGAATGTTGCTAATGGGTGCGAACAAATGGAAAGGTGGTGCACAAGTGTTAGTGGTTGACCATACAGGTTGACTTCTGTGATAATTTAATGGTGGTGTTCCACAGCTTGTAAACACTTGTTGCAGCATTTGTACTATTGTTAGAACTAGGTAAAATGTTTCAAACAAGTGCGAACAAATGAGAAGGTGGAGGACAAGCATTAGACGGTTGCCTATAGTGACAGACCTCTTGAATGATTGACGTGCATGTTCCACAGTTTGTAAACACATGGAAAAGCATTGGTACCATTGTAGGGACTAGGTGGAACATTGCGAACAAGTGCGAACAAATGGGACGATGGTATACAAGTGTTAGGGGGTTGACTATAGGGCAGGCCTCTCTAATCATTTGAAGGGCATATTCTGCAGCTTGCAAAAACCTGTAGCATCACCTGGATGATCCTATAGACTGGGTGGAATGTTGCGAACAAGTGCGAACGAATAGGAAGATGGTTTACAAGTATTAGGGGGTTGACTGTTCAATGGGCATGTCCTGCAACTTGTAAAAACATATAGCAGCACCTGGACGATCTTATGGACTGGGTGGAAGTTGTAAACAAGTGCAAACAAATAGAAAGATGGTGTACAAGTGTTAGGGGGTTGGCAATAGGGGCAGGCATCTCTAATCATTCGATTGGCATGTTCTGCAGCTTGTAAAAACCTATAGCAGCTCCTGGATGATCATATGGACTAGATGGAATGTTGTGAACGAGTGCGAACAAATAGGAAGATGGTGTACAAGTGTTAAGGGGTTGACTATAGGGGAAAAACCTCTGTGATGATTTGATGGTCGTGTTATGCAGCTTGTACACACTTGTTACAGCCATTCCACTATCGGTAGAACCAGGCTCCATGTTGGAAACGAGTACGAACAAATGGGAAGATGGTGTACAAGTGTTGGGGGTGACTATAGGCAAATCTCTGTAATAAGTCGATGGTCAGATTCTTCAGCTTGTAAACACATGTAGCAGCCTTTGTACTATTTTAAACACCAGAAGGAACATTGCGAACAAGTTCCAATATAGTGTACCAGTGTTGGGGGTTGCATACAGCAGTAGACCCCTATTGGATCTTTAAAAGACCCAGGGTACACATCTGCATCCATTAGATGCGGGACAATACTAATAATAGGTCATTCCTCATTCCTCATCCTCCTCCCTCCCCCTTTCATCATCCCCCTCCTCATGTGATTCATCATCCCCTTCTTTCTCTACCACTCTATTCTTTTTTGGAGGCTGACGGGTATTCCTTGCCTTTGCTGACTTTCGCTGTCTTGCCTGTTGTAGACTCTTCTTCTCCAATTGCAATACTTTGTTGGTAAGTATATCATCATACCCTGCATGCCGCATGAGGTCCATGTGCAGCATATTATTTGTCTTCACAACTCGACAGGCTTTCTTCCTCTTCTTGCACTGATCCTTCTCCATTGAAATTCCCTCGATCTTGTAGAACTTAGGGTTTGTCACCAGCACTATCCTGTCTTCTTCTGCTCTCCAGGTCTTTCCAGGAGTCTTTGCACTGCCTTTCATGGAGTCTGGCAAGGTCTGAAGAAGGGAGAACATCTTCCCAAGACGATCCGTGACCTCCAAGCATTCCCCCGCAGTCCTTCTCTCCATCACCTGGTGGTACTCCCAGATGTATCCTGGCTTTTTCCAGAGGGAACTCCAAGGAGATCTCCGTGCAGGCTGTTCTAGAGTTGCCTCTGGGAAGAAAATATCCATCCTTTCTGCAAAGCTGAGCTGGCGACGACCTGCTCCTGCGCTCCCTGGTATCTCTGCATTGCAGGCCTTGAATTTACAGGCTCGGATGGTCTTATAAACCTGGTTAAGTGTCCAACTCTCCATAGCATCCTGCAAGGAAGCGGGTTCTGGTCTGCTCCTTGGGTCTGTGAGCCAAGAATCCTGTATCTGAATCCAGAACTGGCAGGTGAATTGCACAAATAGCTTTCCCACCACTGGTTCAAGACAGAAAAACTGTTCGGACCATCTCCATGGCCGCATGATTAACCAAGGCTGCATTTGAATGGTGGTCTTCAATCTTGACCAAGTTGGCATGTTTCCGATTGGAAACTCTTCTGCACAATCCTCTAGAGGAATCCTTGGCCAGGTCGGCCTTCCATTCCTCTTTGTCAATTTTCCCTGCATTACCCTCAGCACCTCCAGGTCATCGTATTGCTGCACCGCTTTGAGATGAGGCGTCCTCTTCAGGTCTAGGTCCAGCAGGAAGAACATCCCAAACCTTCCACATACCCTTGAGAACTGGAGAAGAGTCATGGATTCTCTGACATGATAGTTGAGAATTATTGGGGTGGAGGAGGTGCATCGAATCATGTGACAGATAATGCCTGTCAGAATTCCCAGGTTGGGTGGTTCCAGTTCCTTGAGTCTCATCTGAGTCATCTGGAGTGCCCTGACACGTCTGGCCAGAAATTCAAACCAGACCTCGGATCGTATCCACAGGATAGGATCTGAAGCTATAAACATTTCGACCTGTAGGAGTGTTCAAGATGACAGTCAAAGATATGCCTATGAAATCTCACCCTGCAAGGTAACTCGATCATCAGTACTTCTGCAGCCATCCCACTCATTCTATATTCGTCTCGAACTCCATATGACCTTTTCTTAGCCTGTCCAGAATAGATTTTGATGGCCTGCATGCATTGTTCCATATAGTCACCATTCAGGGCATATGCATCCTTGTCCATCGCAAAGGTGGGCAAGTTATCATTTGGTCGGACTGCCTCATAGGCAAGATTGTAGGCACTCCTGAATGCGATGTGAGTTTGTCTCCCTCTCTCCTGGGACATCTCTGCTTGAATACCACCATAACGCCCAAGAGTACATGCATGGTGTAGGTTCCCCTGCAGATAACCACCAGCACCAAAGGACGCTTCCAGAGAATCCAGTCGCCACAATCCTACCAGCTTTTCGTCACATGTAGGATGGATCCCAATGCCCAAGTCGACCAACAGTTCGCCATTGTTTCTGTCAGTCATGTATGGCCAATCCAGGGCAGGTATCCCTTCAATAAGAGTCTCTATGGCAGATTTATCTCCTCGGAATAAACAGCTTTTTGCCCACAGCTTGATTCCCTTGCATTCCAGGACGAAAAAAAAGGAGCCATAGTTTGCATACCGGAGAGAATCATCCATGATGATCTCCTCCATGGTGGACTGGATCTTCTTCAATGTATGCATAGAAAAGGGGACTGCTTTGGGACGGCCAGGCTTTCTTTTTCCACCCTTTCGTGCCTTGAACCTCACTTCATCCAGAGTGAGGGATACATATGGGGCGCTCCCAACGTCTGCATGTTCACAAATGGCAGGAAGCAAAATATTCTCCCAAAAAAAGTCTAGGATCTCCTTTGGTATGCGGCTGGCATGCCTGTGGGTTATCTCATCCCTGTGTATCATCCTGGGGAAGCAGATATAGACATGCATGTTTCCGGAAGCGTTGCTCAAGGTACCAAAGGTGGTATGAGGGACTCCAGACAGTGGAAATGACATGGTCAGCCACTCAGTACGGCCCCCCAAAGCACAGGCATCTTGCTCGGATTGGGGTACAAGGATGTCAACATACACATGGTTGTTCTTGTGCATGGGGGCCTTCTCCTCCAGAATAGGACCAAGGTAGATGGCAAGTGGAGTGGAGAACTGAAGAGAACGAGTGACCCATACCAGACTGTCAATGTCCACTGTCACAAGCAAGTCCTCGGAAGCCACTTTGATGCCGTCCAGTTCCATATTGAGGCAGATGTGATGTCCATCCCTATGTCGCCCACAAGTGAAGGTATTCAATAGGCTGTTAGAATTTCTGTCCCCACTCAGTTGTATCATCTGAGATGCACTCAGTATGGTTACATCTTCCACCATGACTCTTGGAATGGGAAATGAATGTGGAAACGGAAACTGTCCCCGAGCAAGAGAGTATTCACCTGTCAAGACTTCTAAGAAATTGGCACAGTTCAGATCATGTTGTCACTCACCAGTAACATGGTCATCAATCTGATGAGAGGAGTCATAGTTGTCAGGAATTCCAACAGGGAGGACATGATCTGCAGGTCTGACTGGTGGATCCAGATAGAACATCTGGCTGAAGGAGCTCAGGAGGCGATAGCCATGGTCTCGAAATGATGTCCATATTCCAGGTCGATAGTAGGGCTCCTCCACAAACTCATGGGGATTGCGATCCTGATGCAAGCTTTCCAAGATGGGCCCACCTTCATACTCATCATAGGTGTTATCAAAGGGTTTCCATCTACGGCCCCGATAGGCAGGAAGGTGCAATGCAGGGGTGGGTCGTGGAAAGCGAAAAATAGATTCACCAGGCCAGCCCTTGATATGCTTTTGTCTTCTTGGGTCTGAATTCTCTTGTACATCGATTCCATGCACTGCCCGAGGAGGAAGATGGTCTCTGGCTCTGGCCCTGTGTACATAAGGGTAGCGCCTCAGCAGGTTCCTGAGATGCTGAGCCTTGGTATGTAAAGGAGACTGGTCCTCTTCTATATCACTATTCCTTGGGAGATCATCATCAGATGGTGGAAGAGAGGGTGGTCGACTTTGAGAGCGGATCCTCTGACAGACAAGACATTGTGCACTGACAACATTAAGTTCACGGATGATGGAGGCATGTACCTCTCCAAAGGCTTGGTTCTCGACTTCAGAAATGGATTCTGCGCTGACACCCATTGTGTCGTCCCACTCTGACCATATGTTTCCAGGGGGGTGATCGGTGTTAGAAAGGTAGCAATAGTCTTCCCAGCTCCTTCTACAGGCCTCCTTCACCATGGCAAACATTCGGAGTCGCAGGCGATGACCGCATGGAATCGAAGGAATGTGAACAGTATTTCCATGTCCACCATAGAGGCCACTGTTCATGAGAGACTCCATGAAAAAGGATGCAATTGGCCCACAGTCTGTGCCATTCTGCATCCAATTCCAGGCATGTACAGTGACTCGATCTGGGTCCATTGCATCGTACCCATGAAGGGCTGCTATGCGTGTCCAGTAGAAAGGGCCATTCCACCCCTGCCAGTCGTCATGTGGACTACCATAGCTTTGATGAGGTATATCTGGGACACCAGAAATACGCCTTCCAAAAACATAGGCAGAGTGTGATTCATATTCAAAGACTGCCACGAAGAAATGACTGTTGTGCATGACCACAAAAGCGACAGGAACAGAGGAATCAGCAGGAAGAGTGTCAAAGAGATGTCGCTGGCGAAACAGGTTTATCTCGCCTGCTTCAGGCAAAGCATGGGAATTTGAAGGAACAGACGGGATAGCAGAGAAGAGGTCGACATAACGAACATGACTCATGCCTTGTACAGCGTACCATTGTGACAGAAGGTGGAGGTTGAGGACAGTGGCATCGATCCAGGTCTCATGTGTGAGGGTATGCAGGTTCTGATATGCCATCGCCCACACAGTTGGTCTAGCCATGGAGCACACTATGCAAATAAGAAAATGAACAGCCAGCAAGGAGAGGTAATCAGGAACTTACTGATAATGTGGTGAACTGAAGGTACAGGTGACTCCTGATGCAAGGATGGAACACGTGGAGGCGATTGGCAGGGAATTGTTTGAGCACGCTCATCGACAAAGTCATCTTTGGAGTCATCAGAGTCTCCATGAGGGGAGTGGTGTTTCCCATCAGAACCATCCAAGTGGTCTATCATAGCCTGGCACTTTATATATATAGCATCCAGTTCATGCTCGTCAAATGATGACCCAGCATCATCTAGGGCCTGAGAACGAAGACCATCCATTATCAAATCATAGGATGGTGATAGAGGAGAACGGCGGGTCGAGTCAGAATCATGATCAGAGGAATGTGAAAGGTTTTTCATGAGATTGTCAAATGCACGTAGTATTTCATTTTCACTGGTAGAAGATAAGCTGGCTCTTTGTGCTTTGTGAGATCGGATCTGTGGTGCCATAACAGCAGTGTATGTTAGAATCGGAAGGAAACATTGTTTGCCGACCATGACCAGATAATATTAGGTAAAATGGATGGGGACCATGCACTACCCGAGCTCGCACAGCATTTAGCCGATGCTGAACTTGAAAATTAACACACCATCTCCCTTTCCTGTCCATCCTTTACTTCGTCCCACATCCAACTCTGAGAATGTCAAAACCATCAAAAGCAAGATTTTATACATTTCCTTCCTCTAAAGTCCTAAAGGGTAAGTATGTTAATGGAAGAAATGTAGACATGTGCGCTTATCCGATAAGTGAACAACCTCATGGAGGCAGATGACGACATCTTGGATGGAAGAAAGGAAATTCCGGAAAAAATGTCACATCTATTCTATCGGGGGGACAGGTAAGAGACTATATAAATAATAGGGTAATGTTATAACATGTTCCTGCATCAGTGCCCTTATTTTTGGGATAGATAATGCACGGTGGTATGGGAAGATACATGATATCAGGGTTCAAGAACTGAAGAAAACTGTGGTGAGAGTTTCTAGATTATGTTCATGGGGTATGGTGTTGACAAAAATGCAGAAGGCATGGGTAGCTGTACAGTGGTACTACCGAAAGGAGGATATAACCCAACAGAAGTGAGTCGACTAAGCATCTAATGCATGCTTGTTTCAGGATTCTGAGTTTCTTGTAGGATCAAAAAGTATGTAGGAAGGTGTGAGCTGGTGTTATCAGACCACATCGATATTGTCGACCCAACCACCATCTCATGTTGGTGATTTTTGATATTCTCCATGCATCCATGATTCTGACAGAGATATTAGCACCAGTAGAGATCACCCATTTCACAGAAGGGGATGCATATGGTCCCTTGATAGGGCCAGATGACCTGTTCACACGATGGTCAATGAAAATAGATAGGGAGCAGAGATTTGAGGTATGCCTGGCTGTATTGATGGGTTCAAATATTTCTATGACATATACAATAATAATGGTTCATTAGGAATCCATCCACAGATGCATTATATGCGAAGAACCCTACAACCCTGATATACACCAGCAACGCTATTGCCGTAGCTGCAACCAGTGGTTCCACATCGACTGTTTGCAGAGCCTCCCCAGAGGAAGTAAGAGGCCTCTGGACCTCATGAAGGAATCGATCACAAGGAGTGAAATCTCCATGGAAGATATCTATCAAAAGACTCTGTGCATTCCCATATGTAGAGGGATGGAAAATGGTATTGTGGGAAATGGAAGGGTCATCTTGAATATGTGGTTGGAGGTTGAGAAAGCAGAGGAACAGAGGAAAAAAGACATAAGTGTGGTTTTAAAGGGTCATCTAACATCAGATGTGTTGCAATCGGCAACCCAGCCACATGTGTATTATCATTGTCCTCTCTGCATTGGAAATGGCCGGGAGTGCTACTTGTAATTAGGATAGACTCACCATTCACTCCATCTCATTCAGAATTGTTATTATTTGGATGTGTCTGATGTGTGTTAACGTAAAATACATTCAAATATGGCCCTGCCACGGTAGTCTCCACTCCATAATGAACACTTTGTTGGCGTGTATTCACAATATTTCACACATTATAAATGGGAATAGAAATGCTTGTGCAAGTATAAAGGCCTGTGAAAGTGTGTACAAGGTACGGAATAAGACTACACATGTGCAATAAGAGCCTAGCCTGGTAGCCACCCACACAACATCGTACACTTTGTTCGCACATGGTAGCAATATCCTACGTCATTTCTACACACATATGAAGGTCCTTACAAGTGTATATAAGGTGCAGAATAGGACCAAACATATCCAACAGGGGCCTACCCTGGGAGTCACCCACACAACATTGTGCACTTTGTTCGCACGTGTTCGCATTATCCTGGATTGTTTCGGTTCACATATAAAAGCATTTCAAAGTGTTTACAAGCTACAGAATGAGACTATACATGTCCGATAAGAACCTACCCTGGTAGCCACCCACACAACATCGTACAGTTTGTTCGCACGTGGTAGCACTATTTTACGCCATTTCCACACACATATAAAGGCGCATACAAGTGTGCACAAGATTCGGAATAAGACCAAACGTGTCCAACAGGGGCCCACCCTGAGAGTCACCCACACAACATTGTGCACTTTGTTCGCAACTTCCTGAGCCATTTGGATACACACATGAAAGCATGTCCAACTGTGTACAAGGTACGGAATGTGAGCAAACAATGCCAATAACAGCCTAGCCTGGTAACTACCCACAAGACATCATACATTTTGTTCGCACGTGTTCGCATTATCCGTTGCCATTTGGATATATATATAAAAGCATGTTCAACTGTGTACAAGGTGCAGAATGAGATCACACGTGTCCAATAAGAACCTACCCTGGTAGCCACCCACACAACATCGTACACTTTGTTCGCATGTGGTAGCCCTATTCTACATCATTTCTACACACATATCAAGGCTCATGAAAGTGTGCACATTGTTCAGAAAGGACAGAACATGTCCAACAGGGGCCTACCCTGAGAGTCACCCATACAACATTGTGCACTTTGTTCGCACTTGTTCGCAACATCCTGAGTCCTTTAGGTACAAATATTAAAGCATGTCAAACTGTGTACAAGGTACGGAATGACATCACACATGACCAATAAGAGCCTAGCCTGGTGGCCACCCACACAACATCGTACACTTTGTCCGCACGTTGTAGCAATATCTTGCATCGTTCAGGAATACATATACAATCCTTGCAATTTTACATGAGTTGGAGAATAAGACTACACATTTGAAACAGGGGCCTACCAGGCAGTAGAAAAATGATTGTGTTTGCCTGTCTGCAACTGTAGCACGCCACAAGAATGTGGCATGATGCTATGTATCCTTCAAGCCACATGCCTTTGCAAGAATCACAAACCCCTTTTTTGCATTTATATCCACATTCTGACCGTGTGCCCCATCCAATCTCCGCAAATAGGCTCCCAATGATGACACATCATGTGCAACAGTATTCTATAATTTATCTTGAATATCATAGACAGATAATTTCATGGTAGACGCACAAATGTGTTCCGATTGGTTTTGAGTTGTGAGAGTACATTTAAGACCTCTGAGGGTTGTGTCCGGTGCAGGTCCTTCAACCGTGAGAAAAATCGGGTGACCTAATGTGGACCCTCAGCATGAAATGAACACCTGAAACATAGAAATTCGTGCCTGTACATCCATCCCATCATCCCCATTCTTGCACCCTTTCGCCAAATATTTGGTAGTCTCTGTGAGGCGTGTTAGCATGGATACTTCATCTTGACTGGGTGAAGGTTGAGTAGGCTTGGATGGTGCTTCGATACTCCTGGATGGGCCTGCCGCCAGTCGGACTGGGGTTGGAGACACCTCACGCATCTTTGATGGCGGGGGGCGTGCGACTACTTTGCGTGGACTAACAGTTACTTCCACCACATCATAATCATGTTTGGCCACTTCCCCGTGAGCAGCTGAAGAGGCCTGGCTCCGTAGTATACGGGTGTTGATCACCTCCTGTGTCACCTTCCTTTTCACCTTGCGTTTGCTTCCTGCAGGACGGCCCCTAGATCGCTTTGTCTTGATAGGGGCATCCTGTGGCATGTCGGTGGCCTCTCTCGTAGTATCATTCATTTGAATATCACCCCCAAAGCCAGTCCATTCAGAAAATCTGTACTCCTCTTCTTCCATGTGTCGGCTATCCTCCAATGCACGCTCTGAGGATGGTGCAACATTTGGTTGAGTATCATAAGGTTCGGGGGGAGAGTCGAATGGGTTACTCGGCAGTGGAGCATTGTCGCATATCATCTCTTCATCACCATGAGACATGCCAATTGGGGAGGGCGGTGGAAAGCTATGAGACACATGGACCGCCGTAGTTGAACCACCTGGTGTCATACCATCTCCATCATCCCCTCCAACATATTGTTCATGTGGGGATGTTTCTATTTTTCCTGATGGAATGGAGACATACATTCAAATGGCATATTATATAGTTTTAATACATTACTTACGCTGAGAAGGAAGTGCAGCCATCATGAGATCAAAAACCCGGAATGTATTATCATCTGAAGGTGTGGGATGACGTGTCTTGGGGGTTTCTGACCGCCTTTTAGCTGGTCTCTCCTCATTCCCATCCTCCCATGGTTTTGGACGCTTTCCCCCTAGCATCAACTGATTTGGTGGGAATGGTGGTGACATATGTCCACCATGTGCAGGAGTCTGTTCTGTACTTGTATCTCGCATAGTCTGAGCACTATCATCGTCAACCTGCATAGTTGGTTCACCTGGTTATTTGGTGAGCATCCAGATATCCATGCCAGTCATTTGATAGTACTTACCAGCACATGGATGTGTTGTCGCCATTTCCTTGGATGGGGCTGAGGAGCCTATACAGGTGATCATCATGCACAAGATTTGATACAAGTAGAAACATACCATGATCGTCGAGGGGATTTTCCTGACCAGTCATTGTTGCATCATCCTATAAATATCAGGGATCTTCAGTTATGGCATCCTTTTACATGAGAAGGGAGAGATGCCATACCTGGCTTGGATCTGGGAGGTTTTCCTCTCCATTCCTGTCATCCTTCCCCCGCTCCCGATCCTGGTCCTCTACATTCTTAGGATGTGTCCCCTCACCATCCCATTCCACCCATGATGATACTTTCCATGGAAAATAAGTCCATTGTGCATGAGTATATATTTAACACTCACTCCACTGAGGATCCAATTTCTGCGTGTACCAGGTCTCTACCTCTTTCCACAACTTTAAAAAGTCATTCTTGGGCACATTGTCGATGTTATACCCATATTTCCTCCCCTCGAGATTGGAGGGAAGGCGTTTAGCATATTTCTCCCAATCTGATGCATGAATAAGTGACTGTGTTACAATTAAAGTAGATGGAACATCACCAAATTGAGTGAGAGACATGCGCTCGATGTTCGTAGGACACTGTCTTCTGAACTGTGTCACTGTCTTTGGATCATGTCGGCCTATGAGGAACTCTGTGATGAGATATTCCTCGTAGTTGCGGCTTTTATGTTGAGGAACCTTCGTAATATCTTCGTTTATGAGGGGGCGAATGGTCGCCTCAATAACATTGTCGAGGTGGACGAGATTTTTGACGAGGGTCGGAAAGAACTTCGTGAATGACTTTCCACGTCGTGTTTTGTACAAGAGAAAGAGTTTTATCAGGAGGTAGTATCTCCAGAATGTTGCCTCTAGATATCTGCGATAGTGTTGTGGCAGATAGACACGATGGGACGCTTTAGGAACTTTATCATGAATATTCATTTCTTTGATTTCGAATATGTCAGGATTCTTGTCTATGTCATGGATCGTGTACTTGATCTGTGTGATATACACCTTCTGGAGTTCGGTGACAGTATCGCTTTGCCAATAGTAATCAGACATGATGTTGGAGCGAGTGTGGCTGGTTTGGTTGCTGATAGTAGATGATAAAGAATGCTAACTTCCTAATTTGGTCATGTACAGCATGTTTTGAAATATAAATAATTCCTACATTCAGCGGTGCATAGAGCACCTTGTACAGTTTTCCAGTTCACTATTAGATAGGTATAAACACATTGAAGCATTGCAAATAGGTGCCAACACCAACCACAAATATTGGATGGGTGGTCACCAGGGTAAGCCCTGGTAATACGGAGGGCAATGTACTCATATGGTATAGGGTGGGGAAAGGAATAAGGGTAATGTGAAAATCTCTCAAAACAGTTGAAGGTGAGAAGGTGGATAAGGGTAAAGTGGTGAAGTAAAAACGTGCTGCCGAAGGTGCGACAACGCAACTTGTGCAATCTTCATTGGTAACGTAAGGTTGGAGAGCACAATGGACTAGTTTGAATGGGTCTGAGTGTCGCCATCATGGATTTTGTTGTGTCGCAGCTCATCATTGCGATCGCGCCTCTGGTCCGTCCTTGATTTTTTACATAAGGAAGTACCCATCCCAGCACTGGTTTCACTACAAAGCGAGTGCATAGAAACCTGCTGGAGAAATTGGTTACATACTGGCACCATTCACGACTGCATATCTTGGAGGCAGTCAGTGATCTCGGCCTCCTTGCACATGACATCTGACACAGGGTGTACCACCTCCAAGACTATTTGGAGTACCATGAACATACAAGTGATTCAGTAGGACTATTGTTACATATCTTTCGTTGACCTGAGTTTTCAATTCAACAGAACCTTTGCCTGCCTTCAACTTGTACAGGTACATCTCCAACCCCCTTAAGAGCTCTTGCGATGTCATAGCAGTCCCAGCTACAGTTCAGGATTTGAGATATAAAGCCATAAACGGATCACCAGCATCAGGTAACGTAGAGACTATGATAATTTTGAAGTCATCATAGTTAACTTTCTAAACCATTTTATGAAGAGTAGCCTGGCACAAACACATCTTTTTCAGGTGTGAAACAATATCGCACCATAGACTGCTTTCGTATGATAGAGAGTAGGACATCATGCCACCGTGCAGTAGTTCTAGGTATTGTAGCAAAGAAGATCACCAATTTCAGATGTGCTTCTCCAGTGTATAGTAATTTGGTAACATGTGTGGAACGTGTAACGATTGGGCTAGAGTCATTGGATGTGTGCCATTGACTTGACAGCTCCAAAACTTCCCATCCTCTCAACAACCTCATCTTCCGTGTCTCCAGGCCAAGCAATACAAACTGAACACCATAACCCATGTCTGAAATCTAGATACAGATCGCTGGTATGGATGGGCAAGCTGTAATACAATAAATGGTGTTGTGCAGCACACCTAGTCACTCCATGTTTTGTGCAAGGTTCCGAGCTGTCACCATACTGATCTGAATCTAATTTGAAGGCGATATTCTTTGAAGGCGATATTCTTTCTGTGTAGTGTCAATTTGGTGGTGAGTGTAATCTACAGTACAGCATCATCAAAAACATGGGCTACGGCCTGCGGAATGTTGAAATGGCTCTTATATGTAGTTGAACTAAACTTTCTGACCTGTGCATATATCTCAAGCTCTGATGTTCTTCGGCCTTTTTCTGTTTTAGAATCTGCTCAAAAGCAGAGAGTTCATTAATGGACTTGTAATCAGTTCCCATCCGCATTCCATTTGCTCATCCCCATCATAGTCACTATCTGAATCCACAATGTCTGAATTAACATCCACCATAATCGGAGCATCTATGTGCGTGGAACTGTGTCTCAACTGTGATGCATAAACACCATACTTGTCAAGGTCAAGCATTGACAACATTATGTCCACAAGGTTCGGGTATATAGTCCCAATCATTACATTCTTCTGACATATATAGCTTCATGTTTGAGTACGACGTTCTCATAGACTGCTGTACCTGTGGGATCGACACATGCCCTCAGATGAGTAAGTCATATGGGATCTTGATCCCCGTGTCTTCTTTTGGTAATATTCTTTGCATGATGCCCGGCAGCTGTGGGTATCCAATCTTGAAGCACTAATCTGTTGTTGTACATTTTCTGAGTCAATCAGAAGATGGATTTGTGTACATGCCCCTGCCGCTCCATTCATGCGGCTTTTTTCGCACTAGTTCGCAGCATTCTGCGGACTGTATTGCTATGCCTGACTCAACGCACTGCATTACATAATCCAAGTGTGGAAATACGTTTTAAAGCAATTCTATTTAGGGCAATTTCATTACACATTTTGATATTTGCGGCCGCTCACCACAGTCCAACATCTCAGCATCACGTTTCTATTAAATCTCTGATGGCCCCCATTATAAAATACGAGCATACTACCTTCCTACCAACCTGCCCCACGAAAATATTCCCCATCAGGCTCAATGTCATCCGGAGCACCAATGCCACACCACATGCTGAGGAGGTCCACCGCCGCAATGGTACAGTATACATAGGACCAAATGATGTATACATTTTGTGTGACGGAAAATGGGTTCTGTGGGAACCTAACACACCCTTGACACTGCGCTTGGGTACCATCAGCTTCACCGTTGCTCCCTGCTATGCTACTGGAATCCAGCTCCTCGGTAGCCCTGATGTGCATGGCGAATGCATCAATGACATCAAGAAAAAGTTGCAGATTGGCGATGGGGATTTGCTCACCTCTGCTCACATCGTGCAGCGGATGGCCACTATCCTGGGGAACAAATCAATGCCCATTGTAAGTAATTATTTATGTGGATCCCTCGTACATTACTGAATTTATCTTGATTATCTACAGGTTTTGGAGACTGAAACTACAGTACAAAGTGTGGCACCAGTATGTTTTACGTTCACCTGTCCATCATGTAACCTGACAACCAATGTGAAGATCGCTCAGGCAAGCCAAACATTGCATGTACGTCCAACTTAGATCTCGTCTCATACCTGCAATGACCTCAAATTCAAGCCTGGGCCAACCCGTACCAATCGGAACACAATTCGTATTCCCCCCATGAAAACGTGCCCCCCACCAGGGTCCACTCACAAATCCATCACAAACGATGCCAAAGGTCCTGGAAGACAGCAAAAACGCAAGGCATCTGATGGGGAGCCACGGCGGAGACTTCCAAGCGCACAGCAGTCTGTATTGGAAAGCGACAAGGGAGAGGAAAAAGAGGCTATGGAGGCAGACACTACAAGATACTCCAGTAGAGACAAGGGGAAGTGGAGGGAACAGAGTACCACACATCAGTTTGATGCGCGACACATCGAACCCACTGCAAGTGGGCAAAAACGACGACGGAGTAAGCCACATCTGCTTATTTTACCAATGCCTTCTCCTCACAATATTTTATAGCCACACCAGAAGTTTGCGTTTCTGAAACAGAGCTCCAATCACTCTTGACAGGTATTTCCTGTCCATCAAATACACCACGACTAGACTGGGTGAACCTTGGGATTACCACATATGCCCCATGGTTTAGCAAGGCAGTAGGTAATTTTGTGACCTATCTGAAACACACTAATTCAGTCGCATTAGGATCTTAGTGCAGTAAGATTCATGTCCAAGGCAGTGAGAGCAAAGGAGTATTCATATGGAGATGGTCGACCAATGTTGGTGGAAGCAAAATATGAACCAAAGACGTCTTCTGTCGACGCCCTGATAGCAAAGATCAGGGATTCTTTATCATTAGGATCTGCAGTCTTGGTCCGTGGATGGCAACCGAACACCCCACCCTTGGAGTTTACGGTGGATGATATTCATCTCTACAGACCTACACTTTCACAGGAAGTGATAGTACAAGGTGTGTTAGATTCACTGTATGTGATCATGGGTGCCAGAAATAGCGGTTATAGATGCATACAAACGGGCCAAGGATCAGGATGCAGAAGATGAACCAGAGATAATGGAAGGTCAAGCTGAACAGGGGAAGAAGGATCAGCAGGCAAAGGGGGTAAATGACAATCGCCACAAGACGAAAGGCAAGAAAGGTCAGCAGGAGAAAGGAAGAGATGAAAATGTCCGCACGGTCTTCACAACTCTCACCGGTGAGCAGTTCATAGACTGCGCGCAAAGGGAAGACGTATGCATGAATCTTCTGGACCTTCCTAACACACAGCCAGATATACCAATATTCTTAAGGTATGTGATGACCATCACCCTCAAACCACTACATAGCTGAACCTTGAAAGATCATTGTGCGACAATGTAAATGCAAAGACCACTACCATGAATGACTGCTATGTTCCAAAAACGGGTCGTAACAGCTCCAAGGAGTTTTATGGTGTCCAGGCGATGGTGGGCGATGCAGAGAGGCTGCGTGGCTGGGACCTCCTGACCCATGGGGGGTTTCTTACATATCCACACCATGATGCCGCAGGCCTCTGCACCTATGTCACCGTGCAGTGTGGAACGAAGCTATGGGGCTACTTCGATACCCCTGGAAGTAGTACAGCCAACCGAGGTGACCTCTTCAATGCATGGGACAACATCTTCGGCATTTATGAGCCCCTAGAGTTCATGAAGTATCCATTGGGTATGGTCATGCTACAGCGAGGTGATACACTGTAAGCTGAGACATTTTTCATTTGGAAAACAATAGCTGACAAGCTCCTGCAAATAGTATCCAGCCACCAGGCGCCAACCACATTGTGTACACACCCCAGAATGGCCTCACCTCTGGGGGCCATTTCCTATGTTATTCAACAATGCATTTAACGGAGCTAGCCATTCGATATGACTGTTCGAAGCTTCCAGATACAAAGGAAATACGGGGATCATGGGCAACAAACTCGGTACATCCTTCCATACACCGCATAATCACATGGATGGTATTGGCACTTCCAAAGATTTCCATGAATACACACAGTATGTCGCACAACTTGGATAATAGAAGTATATTTAATGCTCCCTTGTTCTCACAGTGATATTTTACCGCAGACAAATACTGGCAATGATTGCAATCATGGAAGGATATAAAACTGACTACACAACAGTGGAATACAATGCCCACACACCGGTCATGGGTAAAGGTGATATCATGGCACAGGAGATGGAAGGGGAGCGGAAAGCTGCTATGGTGATTGTGCAGAGGTTGAAGATTGGTCTGAAGGTAGCAGATGCTGCTGTGGAGCTCGGGGAAGGATCGTGGTGGGATCGTGGTCCTTCGTGCAATATTGTGGAAATACTCGCAACACTGAATTCCAAAACAGATTAGGGGGTGTTCTGGAGTCTTAGCCCATACAGGTATATTGTGTTCTATCATCATATATCGTTCGCTGTTCTGCGTGGCTGTAATAAACATATATAAGCTTGTAGAAAGGCATACAAGGTGCAGCCGAGCAGGCATTTTGCCCGAGGCTCACCCCAATCCTCATCCACCAAGCATTGTACACTTTGTTCGCACTTGTTCGCAGTATTCTATACACCTTCAGAAAATATATAGAAGCTTGTAGAACGATATTAAAGCTCCAGGAACTGACCACGCATTTGTGCCTGAGGCTCATCACGATCCTCACCCACTGAGCATAATAGACTTTGTTCGCATTTGTTCGCAGTATTCTACTTGGCTGGTATGAATACATATAAGCTTTTAAAACGGTATACAATGTGCGGGAGCTGACCATGCATTTTTTCCTGAGGCCCATCCCAATCCTCACTCACCAAGCGCTGTATACTTTGTTCGTACTTGTTCGCAGTATTCTACACACATTTAGAAAATATATAAAAGCTTGTAGAACGGTATTCAAGGTCCAGGAGTTGACCATGCATTTTGTCCTGAGGCTCATCCCGATCCTCACCCACCCAGCATACAGCCTTTGTTCGCATTTGTTCGCAGTATTCTACGTGGCTACTATAAACGCATATAAGCTTTTAGAATGGTATACAATGTCTAGGAGCTGACCACGCCTTTTTGCCTGACACTCATCCCGATCCTCACCAACCCAACATTATAGACTTTGTTCACACTTGTTCGCATTATTATACGTGGCTATTATAAACATGTATAAGCTTGTAGAACGGTATACAAGGTCAAGGAGCTGTCCACGCTTTGTTGCCCGAGGCTCATCCCACTCCTCACCCACCCAGCATCATAGACCTTGTTCGCACTGATTTGCAGTATTCTACGTGGCTGGTATAAACCCATATAAGCTTTTAGAACGGTATACAAGGTCCAGGAGCTGACCACACATTTTTGCCTGATGCTCATCCCGATCCTCACCCACCCAGCATTATAGACTTTGTTCGCATTTGTTCGCAGTATTATACGTGGCTGCTATAACCACATGTAAGCTTTTAGGACGGTATACAAGGTCCAGGAGCTGTCCACGCTTTGTTGCCTGAGGCGCATCCCACTCCTCACCCACCCAGCATTATAGATGTTATAAACGCGCATGAGCTGTTAGAACGGTATACAAGGTCCAGGAGCTGACCATGCCTTTTTTCTTGAAGCTCATCCCGATCCTCACCCACCCGGCATTATAAACTTTGTTCGCATTTGTTCGCATTTGTTCGCAGTATTCTATGTGGCTGCTATAAACACATATAAGCTTTTAGAATGGGATACAATGTCCAGGAGCTGACCACGCTTTTTTTCCTGACACTCATCCCGATCCTCACCCACCCAGCATTATATACTTTGTTCAAACTTGTTCGCATTATTATACGTGGCTATTATAAACACATATAAGCTTGTAGAACGGTATACAATTTGCGGAAGCCGACCACGCATTTGTGTCTTAGGCCCTGGGCATCCTGATCCTTACCCAGACCAAAGCATTGTATACTTTGTTCGCACTTATTCGCAGTATTCTACATACCTATAGCCAACATATATAATCTTTCAGAATCATATACAAGGTTCAGGAGCCGACCACGCATTTTTGCCCGAGGCCCACTCCGATACTCACCTTCCTAACATTGTAAGCCTTTTTCGCACTTGTTTTCAGTATTCTATGTAGCTGTAGAAAACACATATAAGATTGTATGATGGTGTATAAGGTTCAGGAGTCGACCACGCATTTCATCTAGAGGCTCACCATATTAGTCACGCATCCAGCATCACAAGCTTTGTTCGCACTTGTTCATAGTATTCGTACCTTTAATGAAAGTAAATAAGCTTGTAGACTAGTATACAAGGTGCAGGAGCCGACCACATATTTTCTCTTCAGAGACCCACCCTGTTAGTCACTCACCAGCACCGTAAACCTTGTTCACACGTCTTTGCATGTAGTCTTAATATACTACGTAGACTGGATAAGCATATATAATACTTCTATCCTGTTTCCTCAATCTTCGCAACCATCGCCACCTATCTCACGTTGCAATCTCCATCAGATGGCACTCTTGGGTCAGTCGAATTTCACGCTGTTGGTACCATCGTGAGAACAGAACACCGTGTACGGGACAATGGTTGTGTCAGCTAGCACTGGAAACCCTAGAACCACCCCTAAAATGGTAAGTGCCACAGACCCCTACCTGGGGCATGTTTACACTTCAAACCCTGTCAACCATTTGTGTTGAAGCTGTCCGCAAATCATGTCTGAATCCTCGGTACTTCCAATAACTGGCTAGTTGACAAATGCATTGTACTGGTTAATATATTCACCGATAGCTATTTCTTTAGGTGATCATGGAAGCCAACTTATCAAAATGCCAAGGAGAAAGTGCGTGATTAAGCAATTGGGTAGTCCAATCTCTCGCTCCGACAAATTATGCAGAGCCCTGCAGATTAGCGTTGTACAAATGAGAGCTACTGCGGTAAGCCATTTACAGGGACTTGCCGTACTTCTGGACTAATGGGTTGTAGAAACTTGTAAAAGATTTGCTTCCAGAATATCTGGATGTGAACAAAGCATTTCGTGATCAACATCAGCTGTGTGTGGCAAGTCTCAAAAGGGTGGTAAGTTATAGTGCTTCTTTTGTCAAGTTTTGGCTTAAACATCATCATCAGCTAAAACAGAGGAAGCCATTCCTCGCCCGCTATGAGGACGGGTGGGCAATGGAAGTTTTCATCAGGAGAGAAATCTTACGCAGGCATCTATCGGTGGTCGACCCATGGACAATACGTACATCTTCGCATGCACATTCATCCTCGCCCGAACCTTTATATTCCACTGCACAGACCTCGCTTCTCGAATTCCTGAAATCAGTGGAACCGGATTCCTCCCATCTTTTATTTCATTTTGCACGTTATGGCCTCTCCAATGATAGGTTCGAGGACTTCGTTGCATTACCTCCTGACGACAGGACAGCATTTGTACGTGCAATACTACGCGATGCCCAAGTCCCAGACAGATATGTTCGTTGTGTTCTGACTGCAGTAAATAATTTGTCACATTAACTTGTTTGTACTATCACTGTTCGTCTCTGTGCCTGGCCTATTTAATCAAGGGTCTTTTTCAAATAGTTCTGAGTTATGCGACACCTGAAAGACCTTCACATCAAAGTCCACCAGCAGTCGTATAGACGATTTCCAACAACTCTATGCAGCGTGACATAAAGGTTAAACAGACCAAGACCTCCGGTACATTACTCACAATGTCGGTTCTTCTAAATTTGAACAAATCCGTTGCATGGAGCAATTCAATTGTGGTTACCTGTGTTCACCTTCTCCACTGTAGGTGCAAGAGATCCTATAATTGAAATACGGGAAATACCACTTTAATAGATTGATACATAAATCGTCTTCACAATAGCTGTAATATTCAACGTATGCCATCCCCAACAAGCAAGGTTCTGCCGACGCAGGCAGCATTTCAAGTGACTAAGCCGCTGTCAACATCACATCAGTGATGACACCCAATGTTTCTTATATTATGTAGCGGCTGACAAGTCTAGTCCTACATAAAAGCTATATCGGGGTCCCTCACGGGATCCCACAAAGAGTATTTTTTTTACTGTATTGTCATAATTGTTAGTCCACCAGACAAATGGAAACAAGTATTTCTCATGGATCCTTTCTACTCTTCTATGTGTTTCTTGGCATGGGTGTACTTGCATGTGGCTGTCTCCTCCGTTGATTGAAAAAGGCCCTGCCTTCCAGTCGCCATTCTGGACCTACTGCAGCAGATCCAACAAGTCCAGATTGGAAAACTATCTAGATGGACGGTATGGCTGGAATTCACCGCTCTCTTTGACCATTCAATATTTACTGACAATGCTGCTTTATCATAGCCTGGCACTCCCACTGCCAAGGTAATTCATAACGCTCCCCAACAGCGCCTTCAACACTCTTTAGTCATCGCCAATGCGGTGATGGCATCGAATAAATATCCTGGGTAACCAATGGAGCGTTCTGAGAAGAATGTATTAGATATGTTGTTTGATGTTCGAGTGTTTGGAGTTGTGCCAGATTTATTTGACTTTGTTCGGGGGCACTGTTTGTGATTTTTAGACACTTCTTGTGCATTCTAGTAGTGATTACGATCTGTTGGCTTGGCGGAGCATCGAATTTCTAATGTATACAACAAGGCACAAATATATCACTTAGAAATGAGTTGAATACATGCTTCTCAATTCTAGGAGCCAGACGAATAATTACAGATGATGTGTTGCACTCTATTCACTGTCCGATGACGATGAGGAAGAGGAGGATGATGATGATGCGGAGGACGTATATTGTGGTGTCTCCCTCCTAGACCTAGTCCGTCTGTCGGATGTACCCTGTGCAGATCCCCTCCCCCTTGCAGAGGGCCTAGACCTAGTCTGTCTGTTGGATGCACCCTGTGTAGACCCCCTCCCCCTTGCAGACCCCCTTCTACCCTTTGTCACTTGTGGCGGTTTGCTAGCCACATTAGCTCTACTACTCCCCTCTGCCGTTGGCTTCTGGGGCACATTTTCTATGCCACCGCCGCCATCGGAACCATCCTCAGATTGCAGGTGTTCAGTGTATTCATATCCAACTGTTACACATGAGTGGTGAAATGTGCCAAGGATAAAACACTTACAGTCCATATCTGTCTTCACCAGTGGGTCATAAAAGTTGGTCATCTCATCAAGCAGCATTCGAGCCGTATCCTCTCCATCATCTGGTAGCTCGAATAATGATTGGGCTCCATACCAAACGTCTCCAAGGTTGTCGGCATGCTCCTTCCAATCTATAATATGATGGTAACATGAGTGTCAGAGGAGGCATGATTTGGAATATATGTGAGTGACTTCTGACCTATTTGTGCCACATCGACGCGATCAATGTTCAGATCAGATTGGCGCCTGAAATCTCTGACCATTGATGGCTCATGGCGCCCGACAAAGAACTCGATAGCCAAGTAGCTGTCGAAGACCTTGCAGCGCCATTTTGGATCACGGTCTTCGCTCGCAACATTACCAGCTTCTTGAGCCAGGCAACAAAGGATTGCGTCCATATATTGCAGAATCCTTCCGAGGTTGTCTTGCATCAATTTTGTTACCCCAAGCTCCGCGTGAAACTGAAGAACTAGCCGGATGGCGTTCTCTCGCCACACAAATGCACTGATGACCTCCGTATAATGACTCGGAAAACGCGCGACCTGTGGTAAACCTCCTTTTGCGTCGAAGCCCAGCGCAACTTGGCAAGTCCAACTCGAAGCCTCATTTTGATGATCGGGAGCCAACTCAACTTTCCGACAATCGTCAATCAATGCTGCAAGCTTACGCTCACTGGGGCGCGATTCGGGGAAATAAATGGTAGCCATCAGTGCAAGCGACGACCTTGGTGCTGATGAAGGTTTGAGTTAGCTTATGTAATACACGCGTCGGTAAAAATATAAGCATGATCTCTACATCACTACACGACCAATTCCCCCAATCATGCCAAAGCGGAGCAGAAAAATTCCAGGGTATGAGGTTTGCATTCATACTTGCAATGGAGAATTTTGTGAGACTGGTAGCCAACTTGTGTGGCCAAAGGAAGGAAGCGGATGTCTGAGACATGCGTCGACCTTCGATAAACATCCGCAATGTCATTCTGAATGCCCTGGTGCATCCGCATTTCTGGAGAGACCACGTCGAGTGGATAGGGCTCGTGATGCCACCATAGAAGAGATTTCAAAACATCTCGGAGAGGCCATCGCTGGAGCAGAGAGGCTGCGACGTGGGGACATGCCACAACAGTGAGTATCTTTCCTTGGTTGATATTTACATGATAGATGATATTCTCTGGCTACAGTACCACAGGGGATATGGATGTGGATGGTGATGTGGTGATGGGAAACGATGAAATACGGACAAAGGATCATGTTCATGAAGTGAGTATGGTGGGTAATTCAGAAGAGATGGGAGAAGGATCAGAACACGTCAATATGGTCAACAAAGATCAGGATTACCATGGGCCTCATCCTGAACCATCTCGACTTATTGCCTCACGTTCTTGTGACACAACTTCCAGGGAGTCGAGAGACGTCAACTCGTATTACCCACAGTCTATCCCTTCGTCGCGATCACAATCTGTCATTAGCGACATACGCCCATCACTGTCCATGACACGCCTCTCAGTTCCTACAACGTCAGTATCACCGTCTCCGAGCATCTATTCCAGACCATCATCGGTAAACAGAGACGACTGGTACCCAATCCAACCTTCGCCGAATCGGATATTCAAGATCTTGTATATCCCTGACCCGAGTCGGCAGGCATCACGAAGCGAAGCAAATGGTGATCTAGGATGGGCAGATCGTCATATATCAGCCACCCAGTACGAAACTATAAAGCACCTGCACGGGTTTGTGCACAAAGTTTCAACCGGAAGGGACTCGATAAAGGTCAAGGTTTGTGAGTGGGTGAGTAAATTATCTCTGCTGTGCAGGGTAACAGGTATCCACTGCACATTTCAGCTTTGGATGGCACTTCAGATGGAAGACTATGACAACTCATCGGTATTCAAAATTCATTATACCACTTGGGAAAGGTTTAGAGATGTTGTCATCAACCCCGAAGATGGGACGTCAGATTGGAATCACTTCGTAAAAATGGACTGTATCATAGGGGGAATAGACTACTCAATAAATCACAGGTATGTCCCTAGTGTATTGTCATAAACTTTTTGTATCTCATCACTTTCCATCTTCTTGTAGGTGCACCTCAAATCCCTACAACCTTGATGAGAAAAGCTTCGAAGTGTATGAGAGACATTTACAGTTCCTCACCGAGAAAGTGCAGTTCTGGCCTCCGGTAGGGCAGGTTCGAGCGGCAGCAAACAAATGGCAAACAAGTCGGCACCTGCAATTGCTTGCAAAGGACTTCAGTCAGTATGCTCCCGCTACCAGACTTCTCCGACAAGGTGATGAAATAAAGAGGACGGATGTTCTGAAACGGAGCCACAGCGACTGTGGATTCCATGTGATATTGCCCAATGCTCCATTATCTCATCGTACATGGGATTATCTCACCAGCAAGATCAACCCCGGAACGGATGAGTTCTGGATGGCTCAGGAATTTGTACCCAGCCTGGCAGATATTGGCGAATGGAGGGTGTTTATAGTCGGAGGGACAATCATATCTGTGATGCATACTTTCAAGCAGGGAAATGGGAAATGGTTAGGGACAACGGTCGAGAAGTATATGACCATTGAGGAAATAAGGTCTGAGTCCCTCTATTCTAACATAATGTGACACTCAATTACATTACCACTACCCAGTCTAATGATGCAGGGAACCACCCTGACTCCAGCAGATTGGCGCAAACAAATTGTAAATCCTCAAAGAGGAACAAATGTAGTCCGGGATCGTGGCCGAGCAGAGTTCTATAGTTTTGTGATGAGCACATGGAAAAATCTGGTATTGCGCGAGTCACGGGAATATGGTTCGAAACCATCTATTTCTGTGTTTTGCAGAATGGATATTGGCCTCAGGATAGAAAATGGACACAACCCGCAATACTTCGTAAATGAGGTTGAGCGGACACCGACAACGAGCTTGTGGCTAACATGCAACCATACCGACACATTGGGAACTTTGGCGGATACATTCGCGATGGTATTCAAACAGTGGATCATGGACATGGTGAACCCATACATCATTGCATAGTACCAGCGGTATCTAGCTCTAGCACCTTGCATATACTACACCAAGCTTTTGTGTTTTTATCTAAATTAACTAGAATATTTTGAACACGTGCGAACAAAGTGTACAGTGTAGGATGAGCGATTGATAAGCTTGTAGAACGATATACAAAGTGCAGGTACCGACCACACATTTCTGCCTGAGGCCTACCACAATCCTTGCACACTCAGCATGGTGGGCTTTGTTCGCACTTGTTCGCAGTATTTTATGTGGCTGAAATAAAGATATATAAGCTTGTAGAATTGTATAAGATGTGCAGGAGCTTACCAAGCATTGTTGCCTGAGGCCTACCCCGATGCTCACCCATCCAGCATTGTGGACTTTGTTCGCACTTGTTCGCAGTATTCATATGTAAGCGTGTACAGTTCTATACAATGTGCAGGAGCTGACCACGCACCTTTGCATGAGGTTCACTCCAATACTCACTTCAATACTCACCCAGCCAGAATTACGGACTTTGTGGGCACTCCATGCATTTTTACCTGGGGCCCATCCCAATCCTCACCCACCAAGCAGTGTATACTTTGTTCGCACTTTCCGCAGTATACTACACAGCTTTCGAAAGTATATAAAAGCTTGTAGAACGGTATACAAGGTCCAGGAGCTGACCACACATTTTTGCCTGAGGCTCATCCAGATCCTCACCCACCCAGCATTATAGACTTTGTTCAAACTTGTTCGCATTATTATACGTGGCTACCCCGATACTCACCCACCCAGGTTTGTATACTTTGTTCGCACTTGTTCGCAGTATTATACGTGCCTGGAATAAACATCTATAAGCTCGTGCGAACAAATGATACAATGCTTGGTGGGTGAGGATTGGGATGGGCCTCAGGAAAAAAATGCATGGTCGGCTCCCGCACATTTTATACCGGTTTTACAAACTTATATGCGTTCATACCAGCCGCTTAGAATACTGCTAACAAGTGCGAACAAAGTCTATGGTTCCAGGTGGGTAAGGATCGGGATGAGCCTCAGGCACAAATGCGAGGTCGGCTCCTGAACAAGTGGGAAGATGGTGTACAAGGTTTTGGGGGGTTGAAGATGGGGGTAGACCTCTGTAATAATTCAACGGTTGTGTTCCGCAGCCTGTAAACACTTTCAATATTCTTTCTACTATTGTAACGGCTACGTAGGATGTTGCGAACAAGTGCGAACAAATCAGAAGATGGTGTACAAGTGTTGGGGGTGACGATAGGGGCAGACATCTGTAATATTTCGATGGGCACGTTCTGAAGCTTTTACACACATGGACCAGTACTTCTACAATGGTACCAACTGTGTAGGATGTTGCGAACAAGTGCGAACAAATGGGGAGGTGGTGTACAAGTGTTAGTGGTTGGCCATACAGGTTGACTTCTGTGATAATTTATTTGTGGTCTTCCCCAGCTTGTACACACTTGTTGCAGCCTGTGCACTATTGCTAGAATCAAACAAGTGCGAACAAATGGGAAGTTGGAGGACAAGCATTAGATGGTTGCATATAGTGGCAGACTTCTTGGATGATTGACGTGCATGTTCTGCAGCTTGTAAACACATGGAAAAGCATTGGCACTATTGTAGGGACTAGGTGGAACATTGCGAACAAGTGCGAACAAATGGGACGATGGTATACAAGCGTTAGGGTGTTGACTATAGGGGCAGGTCTCTCTAATCATTCGAAGGGCATATTCTACAGCTTGTAAAAACCTGTAGCAGCGCCTGGACGATCCTATGGACTGGAGGGAATGTTGCGAACAAGTGCGAACAAATGGGAAGATGGTATACAAGTGTTGGGGGTTGACGATAGGGGCAAATCTCTGTAATAATTCGATGGTCAGATTCTTCAGCTTGTAAACACCTGTAGCAGCCTTTGTATCATTTTAAACACCAGAAGGAACATTGCGAACAATTTCCAATATAGTGTACAATCACACTGGAATGAGCAAGAAAACACTACACCCACTTAGTAGGCATTCACCCTACCAACCTGAAACATATTTATAAACCTATTTGATCATTGCAAACAAGTGTGGACACTGGATAATACACATATTGTATTAGGTCATAACAACCCCACAAATATGGCTCCACCGCTGTTCGTCAATTCATAAAGGCTTTCATACTCTTCGAAGTCATTTTATAAACCTTTCTACGCATTGCGAACAAGTGCGAACACAAATACAGATATGATACGGGTGATAACCAAGGTAAGCTTCATATGGTGTACTGTATAGCTGTAATGCATTACTTCCGCTTTGGAGGAAGAGCTGCTAATTTGGCATCAAACCCATGGATGCCCTCCCTCTCTGCAGGGGTATGATGACTTGTATTGGGGGTTTGAGACCGCCTTTTCGCCGGTCTCCCAACGTCATCATCAGCCTCTAACGCATGCTTCTTCAATACTGATGGCCAATTTAATGGGAATTCATGTGATTGCGTCTGTTCTGGAGGAGTTGGTCCTCGCATAACCTGATCACAGACACCATCAAATTGCACAGCTGGTTCATCTGGCTATTGGATGAGCATCTAGATATCCATTACACAAATGCGAAAATACTTACCGGCAGGTGGATTTGATGTTTCCATTTCCTGGGGTGCTGGGCCTGTGCAGGTGATCATCATGAACGAGATTTTATACAAATAGAAACATACCATGATCGTCGAGGGGATTTTCCTGACCAGTCATTGTTGCATCATCCTATAAATATCGGGGATCTTCAGTTATGGCATCCTTTTACATGAGAAGGGAGAGATGCCATACCTGGCTTGGATCTGGGAGGTTTTCCTCTCCATTCCTGTCATCCTTCCCCCGCTCCCGATCCTGGTCCTCTACATTCTTAGGATGTGTCCCCTCACCATCCCATTCCACCCATGATGATACTTTCCATGGAAAATAAGTCCATTGTGCATGAGTATATATTTAACACTCACTCCACTGAGGATCCAATTTCTGCGTGTACCAGGTCTCTACCTCTTTCCACAACTTTAAAAAGTCATTCTTGGGCACATTGTCGATGTTATACCCATATTTCCTCCCCTCGAGATTGGAGGGAAGGCGTTTAGCATATTTCTCCCAATCTGATGCATGAATAAGTGACTGTGTTACAATTAAAGTAGATGGAACATCACCAAATTGAGTGAGAGACATGCGCTCGATGTTCGTAGGACACTGTCTTCTGAACTGTGTCACTGTCTTTGGATCATGTCGGCCTATGAGGAACTCTGTGATGAGATATTCCTCGTAGTTGCGGCTTTTATGTTGAGGAACCTTCGTAATATCTTCGTTTATGAGGGGGCGAATGGTCGCCTCAATAACATTGTCGAGGTGGACGAGATTTTTGACGAGGGTCGGAAAGAACTTCGTGAATGACTTTCCACGTCGTGTTTTGTACAAGAGAAAGAGTTTTATCAGGAGGTAGTACCTCCAGAATGTTGCCTCCAGATATCTGCGATAGAGTTGTGGCAGATAGACACGATGGGACGTCGTAGGAACTTCATCGTTGATATTCGTTTGCTTGATCTCGAATATATTTGTATTTTCATCTACATCGTGTATTGTGTACTTGACCTGTGTTATGTACTCCTTCTGGAGTTCAGTGACAGTTCCCCGTTGCCAGTAGTAGTCAGACATGAGGTTGGAATGTGTTATGAAGTATGTGGATGGTGCAGTGGCAATTGTAGATGACAAAGAATGCTTTCAATGCCACTTTCCTAATATGATCGCTTTGTGTTATTACAGATTTTAAAACCTATTTCAAGTGGCAATGGACGCTTCATCCTCATGTGTAGGTTATTCAAAAACTCTGGTCCACCATCTACAAACTACCACAGCTAGCTATGGCCGAATATTTTAAGTGTGTTGTTCGGTAACTTTCCATTCCTTCAGTCGTAGTCCCGCACAAGTCTTATCGTTGATTGGCCGGATCTTCCGGGTCTAATGGTCTCACCCTCAACTCTCTCACCTGCCCACAATGCCTCATCTTGGTTTGCAACTAAACATTTTAACTTGCGACCACCATCAGCGCATTAAATAGTGAATAGATCGCTGCTCAATTTTGGGCATATTTGGTGGATTTGTCATTGTTAGTGTCGTTGTAGTTCCCCTGTGATACCTAGTTACTCCGGAAGCCATGATGTCTGATGGGGTAATCAGGATGGCTGGGATGATGGGTTAGATCTCTTCTCCCGATAATGGTTCAAGACCCTATGGAGGTGGGCGGCCGCAGAACGGGTGTTCTGTCTTTCTAATCGATATACGATAAGCTGTAAGCCAACAATTGTGTCGTCAGATGAAGCATCTTGTGGCGGGGGCGGTGACTCCTCCCGACTCGGGAAGGATGATGGAGTGGGTTCTGTCCTCCCGAAAGAGGCCATTACCAGGAGCTACTGATTAGTTGGAGAATATAAAGAATATAAGAATAGTAATGGTGGTGGTGGTGGTGGTAGGCATTGTCTACTTTGCAGAGAGCCTGCTGAGCTCTTCAAGACAAATAAAAACAGCATATATCATTACAGGCGCTCTACCTACGGGCGAGTGATGCTGGGCGATGAGTCGTGACATAGATACCCTAATCAGCAGCAGCCTTCTCCTCACCGAAAGTCAAAACATCGACAGGAGGACCTTAATGCCCACCATAGTATCTTTATAGGCTCGCCATCCTGGTCGAGCAGAAATGCAGCCCAAATGGATGGCATGGCACACATTGAAACACGTGTTTTGGTGAGGCAATGATAGCATTGCGGTTGAGCAGAAAGGCTTGAGCTCCGATGGTGGGCCCGACACATTTTGAAAGGCTCCTGAGCCCGACGCACACTGAAACATGATGCCAATGCGTTCAGAGTGTCACTGCCGCTACGGCTCGTTGAGAAAGCACAAACAAAAGAACCGCCACGACCGCACACTGCACAGCATGACATGCCACGGTTGATACCATAGTCACCGGCTCAATCAGCGTATATTTTTGGTTTGAGATACGATATCTTTGATAATGAGAGAGAGACGATCACCACCCACCCTTTGGTCGCCGAGTGGCACCTGGCAGTTGCGGTCAGGACCCAAGTTGCCAACGAAAGTGCTGGACTGGACCGTCAGTGTGACGGTCAGGCTATGATTTGCACGCGAGATTTGCACACGGTTTTTTTTACAGCGAGATTGCATTGTAAGATGTGATGTCTTCGATGGTGAGAGAGCAATGATCACCGTGCACGCTTTTGTCGCCGCTCGAGACCCAAGTTGTCAAAAGAAAGTGCAGCAACATGCGGGACGCCATGTCAGTCGTGAAAGCATGACCCATCGAAGGATCCCTCACCAGCATTTACCGTTCACGCTTTGGTCGCCAAGCGTCACCGCGCAGCTGCTCAAAAGATGGATATGGACGACTAAGATCTGAGCGGCGTCAACGATGATGCTGAAGTGACGCAAAAGTGATGCTGAAATGACACGGTGGACGCAATTACCACCGAACCGCCGGTATCTGCAGGCTTACAGTATGTAGATAGATGTATTATACAATGAAATGTTTGTACATCCACATGACGCATACATAGAGGGTATACATAAAGTCTAAACTGCCTTTGGACCACATATACGACGCTGAATTCGTTTCTTTTTCATGTAGCGGCCACCTCCTAAGTCAAGGATGTCCGTCGAAGAACAAATACTGATACCTTCGCCAGACACCAGACGTGTATGGTCCCTCTTCGTGAGGCAGAACGGCTGAAAGTCCTGAGCATCCGTCTCTGAGGGCTCCTGGTTGTTCAGGTACAAACACGTTAGGCGGAGAATCGAGATCACCGCCTCGTGGTTGAGCGGTGGCACTGTGTTCTCCACAGCGCGAGGTCGCTTGGATCCAGTGAGATAATTGACTTTGACGGGCTCGCGAGTGTTGCGAATGTACTGGTGCTGTTCGCGAACAAGTGCAGATAGCGCGCCAACGCATGGAGAGAGTTCGTTGTAGTAATCGGTGATATCGTCGAGGTGGTCGTTAGATGACATACAGCCCTCCTTATTATTTGCGAAAACCGCTAAGTCATTACCTTCATACCACCCTTCCAAAGCCAACTTTGTGCACAAATCATTGCGTAACTGGCTTTTCGGGCCGTTATAAAGTGTGACGATCCAACACAAAACGTAGACGAATGATTCGAGGTCGTGGGCAGGGGTGTGCTGTACTGGTGTATTGGCAGTGCGAAGAAGTTCCGTAGCCATGAATGGAAGTGTACCCTGTTTATGTGCTGTGAGATCTAGAGAATGATGCTGGTCCACCAGGCTCACCGTACGATCCCCAGGTCCAGCTGTGCGACCCAATTGATCAACCTTGATCGCATAGTCAAAGTCGATGAGTAAACCCCGTACCCTGACGGTGTCATCGGGGAGTGTTTCCTCGTATATCATGGCATTGTTGATGCTGACATCACGATGTAAGTACCCACGCACCCACATCTCCCTGTGGGCTGTTTATCGATCAGAAGTAATATCACGGTGATAAATGATTTCTTACCGATAACAAGATCAAGGAGACATGTAACAACCTCCAAGGGACTTGCAGCATGCGTGATCGGACGCCCAGCAGGGGTAAGAATGAGTCGTCGGCGAACACGATGGTCGCATTGCCGCTTGAAGAGTGACATGAAGGTTGGAGGGCGACGAAGCGAAGTCGAGTCATCGCGACCGTCCCGCTGAACGGTCCAAGCCTTCTCCACTTTGGGAACACAATCGACATCCTTCAGCCCTTCGAGAATTTCCTCTTCTAATAATTGGCGCTCGACATTCACCCACGAATCCTTGATTACGAAAATTTCTTTTTGATCGCTGCCCGGTGGAACCGACTTAGAAACAAACCAGACGGTAGTGGCACGTCCCCGGATGACACTACTGGAGAAACACTTTGCAACGATGAAATATTGCACGCCATCTACATAGATCACAGGGTGGAGTCGGCAATCGAACGTATCTTCCAGGCCCAGCCACGAAGTCTGAGCGAATGTGGCAGCGCAGAGTGTACGAAGGAGTGGGAGAGGAGATTCATGCAGGTCATACGAGCGGGAGTACACACCCCCAGCGCGATCATACATACATAAGCGATATTTCCTGCTGTGGAAAGAAAGAGAGTAGGAGAACGCTCTATTGGGTTGCGCGTCGAACATTGCTAGCACTTTGCTTTCGATTTGCACAAAAAGATTTAAGGTTTGTTGTCTGGAAGTCAGCTCCGCTGTCATGAGCACGTCTGCCCAACCCGGAGGCCCAGTGACTCCATCTGCGGGTCGTCGAACCAAGACGGAATCGGGTTTGAGCAGGGAATCGCCCGGTAGAGGTTGTGTAGCAGCCACTGAAGACCAGAGTCTCGGAGGGAATTCGTACTTAGGTCGACGAGAGGACCATGATGCAGACACACAGTGATCTGACGGAACCGAAGACAGAGGGGAGGATGTGGGGGTGGACATATCGGGGGCAACTGTGGTAGGTATGGATGCGTTGGCAGATGCGGTTGCTGTGTTCAAAGACAATGGTCTTGACATTGATGTACTAGACTCTGTATGTGATTCAGAAGATGGGGAACATAGAGGAGATACATCAGGGGTAGACACAGCGGGAGTTGATGTTGGCGTCGATGCATTGGCAAGCAGGGGTTGGGTTGGGTTGGGGATGGATGTAGTGGAAGTAAATGTGGCAGGTGCGGATGCGCCACGCTTTGAGGGTGAGATAGGAGACAATTGCGCGGGTGTAGATGTATCTGTCTTGGAAGGCGAAGAACAGGAGGGATCAGTGGTCCCTAGCAGGACGTCCGTGGTAGAGGAACGTTCATCGTCGTGATGGTGGATCAGTGCATCCATAATTGTGCTCATGAATGTACTAAGTTCCTTCTCCTCTTGTCCTGAACTAAGTCTATGCTGGTTCTCTACTTTATGCAATATTGGTGGCAAATACTGCGTGTTCCACTGCTTCTTGGACGAGTCATATAGCGGCTGCCCGTCGGGTCCCGTCAGCGCATTGAGTAATTCAGTATTGGGGACTACCGGTAAAATTTCGTCAGGGAACCAGCAATCTGCGATGATATCTCCCTTATAACAACTGGACGGGACTGCATTCTCGTCGAAAATGCTGACGCGTAGTTCCGAGTGAAAGCTTTCCTTCAATGCAGGAAGGTCGAAATTCTGAACATTGCGAGGGACTGATGATGTTTTGAATTTTCTAGGTGTCTCGCTGTTGAATTTGGTTTGTCGTGGCATGTTGGGGACGATGAGGGCAAGGAACCGTGTGAAAACATGCCACATATTTATCCAGCATAGTCACATCACAAAGAACTTGGACAAGAATGGAACAACATCACGTGTCCTCAAACTTTGCTATCAGCCTTTATAATCACCTTGTTTACAAGGTCCCTGCGTAGTCTGGTGACCAGACTGTCTATGAAGCGGTAGTACTTAGTGTAAAGCTGTCGATAGACAGTCTGGTAAAACTGGGTTTGAATTGATATGGGGCCAGGGGTGCCAGTGCGGAAGTCGCACGATTGGTTCTTGTAGAAGGTGCCGCGACCGTTAGGTCCATTCTGATCTCCACCGCGCCCTCCGTTTCGTCTGTTGGACGGGTAGGGTTCATGGCGACGAGTGTTGTCTTGGGTCTGGCCGAAGTTGGCCCTCTCTGAGGTGGTGTGAGCACGGCGGGCCTTACTCGTTGGTAAGTGCTTACGGGTCATGGTATCCGCAGCGAATCGATCGAAGATGACGCGGGTGAGGTACCTGGACTGTCCTCCGCCGCGCTTGTTCTTCTTCTTTGCACGTTCGGTTTTCGCGAGTCCGAATGCGGGTGGTAAAGGGTACCGCATGGCTGCGTAGGTTTCCTGCACTTACTGTTTGCAATTGGAGTATGAAACTGAAGGGTGTTTAGTGTCCAGGATGACCCATTTGCCGATTCCAAGCGTGCACCAGCCCAACCAGCTGTGCCAGAGCAGGCTGCTGCGGCGCTCTCACCTGCTGAGACAATCCATGTACCAGAGTAAGCCCCGTCGTGTATGTGTGTCTGTGCGCGTTTTTTACCGAGCTTGCAGGCCATTCGACCCACGTTCACCAAGAGACGACACGATGATGCCAGTAGCTGAACCAGTAACAATCCCACTTCGCCCATTCCACGAAGTCATTCCGGCCCGGTCAGTCATGAATGTCCTTTGGGGATGGACTGTTATTTGACGCACCCCATAGACCCTCTCGTCAAACATCCGGATACAGTCTTGCAGACCGTAGGGACTACCTTAGCAAGGCAGAGTAAGCTCTTCCCCAAAATTCTACCGCACTTTTCCTGACATCCCTTTTTCAGCGAACGTCGTCCCCTCGTATCCCGTACGTCAACGCCACCCATCGATACTTCCTTCCGCTCCTCCAATCCCCTTGTCACACAACCCACTCCCCGATGGGCACAACCACCCCAATTCGACGTCAACGGATCCGCAAGGAACTACAGCTACGGGTCAGTCACGACGCCCTACGCCGACCGCGGATGGTTTGAGTACATACTTCCCCACGGACTCAGATACTTCGGCAACCCGCGTAAAAGCGCAACCACCGACCTCGATCTGCGAAACTTTTCCAAACTCGACCAGGTCACGAGTGCTATTGATACGGTGGCCAGCGTACCGGAGGGATGCGAAATATGGGTTAGACCGAGCTACAAGGCGACGGGATGGAGGAGACCGAAGACGCCCGGACGGCTTGTCATTTATTGGGTGGACCATCGGTACCGTCGCATCCTGAACAAGATGCCTTCCGATGATCTGCCCCTGTCGGGAGAAGACGATAGTGCGTTCTCGTACCTACTTCCTTGATATCAGAGGTGCTCATGTTTTTACAGGGCTCGATGACGAGTTCAGATACTGGTCCTATGTCGAGATGCACCCCGCTCATGTCGTTCTTACACGCCCGTCGACACAGGAGGCCGCCGACGCCCTTCATTGGTCCTATACCGATCGGCTTCTTGCGCATCCCCAGCCCATCCAGCCTCTGTTTAGCCAGGAGGAATGTCAGGAACTCATCAGGCTCCTTAACGGTGCGGCCACGGTGCATCCCTACACTGTCTTGCCGTTTCTGATACATAGTTCCTCCACAGATCCTGCCCAGCAATCTAGTCTTTCATACACGCACATGGTCGCGCGAATTCCATTACGAGTCGGTATGTTCTGTTTTTGCATTGACTGCACGGAATCCCCGTCTAATCTTATACATGCAGCACATTGGCGCCAGGTCCACTTCAGGCCGCACAGACCCCTACCCCGCGACATCAGCCATATGCACACTGCAAAGCACACGCCGATCCTCGTGGCCAACGTAGAGGCGGCGTGTGTGCGCTTCGAGGAGCTAGGCGTCCAGTTCAAGAAGCGCCTCACCGATGGTAAGATGAAGAACATTGCATTTATCTTGGATCCTGATGGGTGAGTCATCTGCTTGTGTACTAGAATGATTCATGATTGATGCACAGTGGCTGGCAGGTACTGGATTGAGGTTGTACCCCATAGGCTCGAAATTTAAGTATGCAGGACTGAATTTGAAGGAAGGTTTGTAGTCATACACTCAAAAGCGCATTTACCTGACCACCCATCAATAAGTCGGAAGGGGGGATTGTTTTAAGAAATGTGTTCTGGTCTGAAAGTACTGTTTCATTTCGAATATGTAAAAACCATACTATGTACAAGTGGAGCGCTAGGAACAACAAGCAAATAGCACAAGCTCACGAACAAGATGTTAATAAGTGTACATAAACAAGTCAGGAAGAATAAGGGTACTAACTACCAATCAAAGATGAAAGGGCATGAAGTGTTCGTCCATCTATACCACCATGGTTCCGAAGAGCTGTTAAAACAGCAGTCGAGTCTTTTGCCACAGCCTTGGCTGCGAGTGCGGATGCAGCGTTCTCCAGTCGCATGATCAAAGAATCGAGCAACATCATGAATTCGATGTCCGTCATCTTTTCATTCATAGGGGGAAGTAAGACGTTCACGTCACAATGTTGATATGCAGTTCCATCTTCCACAAGCTCCTGTGTGCCGTTTCGGCTTGGTTCGGCAGGTGGCCTGAAGACGCGTGAGGATGCAAGTGCTTCGAAGCGTAGACACAATACTGCAAGCTCCTTGATCTGATTCACAGTCCATTGCACCCTGGCAGGTGCCACCGAGGTAGCCATAGACGCTGCGTTCAGCTCCTGCCTCCCCACCACCTGTGTAGGATATATGAGCGATACCATTTCAGGAGCCTCAAGGCCCTTGAGTTTGATCTCGCCGACGGGGATAACTTCGATTCCCACCCTCCGGATTCCATCGATGGCTTGGGGTGGCTGGGACTTTGAGTACTCCGTCGCAGGTCCCATCCTCGTGATGCGGGCGTCAATCTCACGGACGACATCCGCACTGCACATGATTTGTCCACCTCCAGCGTGCCCGCAGATTCGGGCAGCACGTATGACCATAGGCCCAAAGTAATCCATCCGATTGGTGATGGGGTCTGGCTCGCATACAGGCACACCGCAGTGAAGTCCCATGCGTACGGACAGCCCGCGCGCGATTACGTTGCCCTCAGCATCAGACACCTCCCTACCCTCGTGACATTCCAAAATCTCCAATGGCCATTGTTCGTGTAGCAATTGAAGTTGGATAATTAGACACCACCACAACGCAGCAAGAGTCGTTGGGAATGAACACATGAAAGCGTCGCCTTCCGTCTTGACGACATACCCACCACATATGCGCAGATATCTCCGCAGGAGATTGTTGTGCAGCCGCATCGCAGTCGGCATCCCTGGGTTGGTGTCCCAAAGCTGTGTGGAGTTGCGAATGTCGGTGAATACCAAACACAAGTGGCCCACCGGAGGTGACACCTCCCCGTCCAGTCTGGCGATCGTTCGATCGGAAATATCAGACTTTTTCGCTCCACGTTTCTTCGTCGAGCTGTATGCATCCCGGTCGAGCGCCGTGTCGATGTCAAGCTGCTCTGATTGGAACAAATCCGCAACACAAATGACCATGATCATTATGCTGCCATCAGACCCATAGCTGATCGCAAAGTCACGTAGTTTCTGTGCTGCAATCATCGGGTCCGGCATCTCGGGGCGTGCTATGTCAACGGCTGTTTGGTACGAGATGTAATCCCACAAGCCGCTGTTTGCGATAATGACGAACTCATCTTGCTCTGTAAGTTGTCGCTCGCACATGTCCGGACGAGAATTTACGACAGGGAAGTCATGAAAGAATCCAAACGCACGAGATGTGTCAAGGGAGCCATGGATGAGGCCTTTGGGAGAGATCCATCCCTCGGCATTACGGATTCGGTGTGTCTCGTCGCGATCGAAAGGGTCGTGCCTTTTTGAGATGAGCGTCGCGCTGCCATGGCATGATATCACGGCCAACGCCTGACCCGCATTAGCTACATAGAGTGTCTTCCCGATGAAGTAGAGTACAATTCCTTCCGCGCCGGTGCCCCGATACGATCCGTCGAAGGTGGTCGTCGCGCCAGTCGATCCGCTAGCTTGGGACATCTTGCGGTGTGATGACACATCAGAATATAAAGAGTCGTGGAGCATCTTGTTCAGCCTCAAGAAGGTCCTCCTCAATGCGTCGGTCACATTTTCCCCCTTTGTTGTATCCAACTTCTTCAAGTGATCAGTGAACTGATTCACGAAGTTGTCCTGGAGGAACTTGGATAGGTGGTTGTTACTCAAGGGCGCATGCGTGCGCCCAAACATCGCAAAGACGGCCTGGTCCTGGTCCTGATTTCCCTGAAAGTTCGGGTGAACGAGGTCGAACATAGTAGGGTATCCGCTCAGCCCGAGGTTATCGGCAATACCGTATGACATTTTATTCACTTCAGATAGCGATGTACGCACGCGGCGGTTTACGCTCTCGTCTGGAATGTTTGGGGCAAATGTCGTCGTGACGTCTATCAGGCCCAGCACGCGCAGCTGGTGTAGCTCAGAAAAATCGGCGAGGAGGCGTCTGTTGTCCTCTTCGTCGGTCGAACGGCGTTTTACAGCTGTGTTTTCGGGTTTAATTTCCAGCCGTTTGTTTCCAGAGAGGTTGAGGTACTTAAGGTTTTGATTGAAATTCCTGTAGTGCATATTAGTACATGCCCAAGCGACGGAAAAGTACAAATACACTTACCAATTCCAATCAAATTCCCAATTATTGATATTATACCTCAGTGCATTGCTACCCACATCGAGAACCGTTAGACTCTGCACTTTGCCCAGCTCGTGCGGTAGGGTCTGCAGCTTGTTCCCATTCAAGAACAGCACGGATAGCCGACCTAGCCTGTACAAATCTTCCGTTGGGATACATGTGAGCTGGTTCCCACTTAGATAGAGCTCCTCGAGTTTGCACAAGCCCCGAAAGAATGTAGCAGGAATCTCCTGGATATCGTTAAACGATAGGTTAAGTACGCGCAGCTCTTTCAGGACCATGAATGGGGGAAGAGATTCATTGGTCAGACGATTCTCGCCGACATAGAGGCGCTCGAGCGAGTACGCGAGCAGTGGAGCTGGCTGGGCAGGTGGCGGATTCTGTAGCGAAGGCTCTGTTAAGAGGTTGCGAACGGCATAATATCGTCTGCTAGGAAGCGCGGGTGGCACGTCGAGTGTGATGCCAGTGCCAGGAGGGTCATGCCATAATTCCAGTAAGTTTGAAGTGACATTGATCGTGGTGAGCGATGCACAGTTCCAGAGGGAAGCTGGGAGGTGTTTGAGGCTATTATAATGAGCGTCGAGACTTTCAAGGCGTTGGAGACGCCCGATAGACCCTGGGAGTTCGACGAGGTGGTTGTCCGAGCACGAAAGAGTAAGAAGGTGGCTCAGATCACCTAGGGTTTCGGGAAGTAAGCGGAATAAGTTATGATCTAGCTTGAGGTGCTGCAGAGAGGTGAGATGCGAAAGAGCAAAATCATCCAGCGAAGATAGCTTTGCGTGTGAAACGTCGAGGGACGTCAATGCACATGGCGTCTGCGTCGGAGGGACAAGTTTGAGAAGGGTGATATGGTTATGAGACACCTCCAGCGTATCGGCAGTGACGGGCCAGTTGGATAAATCGAGGGCATGCACACAGTTGTGATTAGCTTGAAGAAATTCGAGTTTTGGAAGTGTCTGTGCGAAGGAAAGATCTGTAATGTTATTCCGTCGACAGTCCAATATCTTGAGCTCGACAAGTTGACTGCACTGCTCAGGGATCTTCGAAATACTGTTACCAACGAATATGAACCTTTCTAGCTGAGTTAACTGGCCAATGTCCTCGGGAAGCTCAGTGATCATGTTGAAAGATATATCGAGATCGACGAGGGCGGATAGCTGACATATTACGGGTGGAAGCTGGACAAACTTGTTGTTTGATATGTTCAAATTCTTGAGGTTGCAGAGCCGAGGGAAATACCATGGGAGTTGTTCCATTCTGTTGTTCTGCAACTTCAACGTACTAAGTTCAAGAATTCGGTCAAGCGCAGCATCATCAAGATCTACGATGCGATTGCAGGACAGATCGAGGCGATGGAGGCTTGCCAAGTGCCGCACGTTCTGAGGCACTTTCTTCATGGCCATATTTGACAACCGGAGTTCACGTAGGGCATTGCACGACTGGACAAAGTCGAGGGGTATCTCTACCATGGGATTTCGTGATAGATTGAGGTATATGATTGATGCTGCATTCTTGTGAAAAATAATCGGTATGGTGGGCAAGCCGCACCCAGTGAGATCCACGTATTCGGATTCATGGAAATGAAACTCATCCTGTAAATGATTACTTAGAATAGGCCGAAAACCGAAAGAGAAACTCACCGGTAGATCGAGGAGTTGACTTTTGTAAACAAATTTGAGAAGGAACGTCATATCCTCCGCAGCAATGTAATCAAGACTATCAGCCTGGTCGTACCCAGCTTGTTCCAACCGCTGTCGCGTAATAGCAGCTGGTCGTTCGGTTGGCGCAAGGACACGCTCTAAAGGTGATATTTGAGAAGTAAAGTATATGTCACGAAAGCAGTACACTGACCTCGACCACGTTCTTTCAGGTATAACTTGTGTGTTTCCCGCTCCTGATCAAGGAGTAGTTTAGCATTAAGTGAAGGAGTAAGATCCGCCACCATGGAGGCTCGTTGAAGTTGAGCGACGTGATAGGACCCGTCGTCGCGATATATCCGGACGCGCACGGATTTGTTCATGACCGAAGGTGTCGGTTGCTTGGATGGATGATGCGACTTGTGGTCACGACGTTTTCGTGCACTGACATCGTTCGAAGTTGACCAGCTGGAAGAGGTGCGTGAATTGTTGGGAACGGCAGTTTCGTCCTCCGAGGTCAAGTGGACATCGGCCATAGGCGCATTATCGTCATCTATTTCAACCGCCCAACTTTCTGGAGCAGTCCAAGCGTCCAACGAGCTATGCTGAAGGCCATCTTGGTACAGAGTGGGTATCGTCTTCGGGGATATTTTACGGAATTCGTGGAAGTAATGGGCTCTCCGTTTGGATGATAATGACGAGCTCGGGCTAAATGGGTTACTGAACATGGATGAAGAAAAGTGATGCGGGGGCAAGGGTTCAGACGGCGTGGTCTCCAAAACACTCGATATTGAAGCTGTAGAGGGACCGGCCAGTGCATCTGACCTGATGATGCCATCCATGTCAGACAGATTGGTGTCGAGGGTAAAAGGTGTTTCGCCCGACGATTCGTTTGGAGGATGCGTAGGCGTTCTGTTCATACGTAGTTTTCTTATCCGAGACTCCTTCTTCAAAGAAGGCTGTGAAAGAGAGCCCGTAGGGGAGTAAGACCGATAGAATGCTGCACTGTCCGGCACAGATATCTGGGAGGCGTTCATAGGGAGATAGGGTACGACGGTATCGTTGCTGTCCAGGTTGAGTTTTGACCGAGAGCGCTTCCGCATAATGTCGGTAAAGAAGCCGCGAGATTTACCCTTTCGAGAGTCAGTTGAGCAGGTATCGAACGGCTCTGCTAGGTACGACTGAGAGTCGCTTCCTCCGCTTCTATAAGAGGCTCCGGAGCTGCTTAGCCGGGCGAATGTGGGAAGGGAGGGAAGTGATGGCTTGTGAACAAAGCCAAAGGAACGTTTCTGAGGCGGATCAGGCTACAAACCGGCGGTGAATGGTGGGGTGGCAAGAAGAGGGCGTATCGAACGAACCGAGTACAACCATGGTGCAATGTCAGCGCTGGGCTTGCTAGTAGGTGAAGACGCAGGTTCGTTAGTAGGCTGATCGTCAGAGTCGTTGGAGACTGGCGGGGGGGAATCTGAAAGGATAGACAGTGAGTTTGCGTCGTCCTGGGTATTGTCTGTCCACGCCATCCGTTGTGGGACTCGCGCCCTCGCGTGGTTGAGGATTTATCGCAAACTTGATAGTGGTCGGCAAACAAAGTTCATGTCGACTTACATCTCGAGGGAAAGATCTGAGAGGGTTAAGACAGACGCGATCATGCCGCATAATTCAGCGGGGAGAATGGATAGCGTTTCCGTGCATATGCGGCAGAGAGCGAGAGTGTGTCTGAACGCGAAATGCATTGCCCAGGACTAGTAATGATCCACACCTCAGGCAGCTCTTTTCGGGACCAATAGAGGTCATTTCCGTTGTAGGCTAGTCTCGCAACCCTCCGTTCTGGGGGTGACTGCCCAATATGGGCAGAATGAGCGCATCAGCAGCTCATATGTCACACAGAACGTCTGGTGACTTTCGGTGTGACTAGAGCACCTGTGGTTCCCATTATATAAGTATTACTAAACTGAACAGTTACGTGTCTCGTTAAGTTAACTAAGGCTCGATAGATATCTATAATCCCCCACCACCAGCGTTAAATATTGCCCCAAGTCATCTCCTCTGTCCACTTCCTTTCCCCCCCTCCCCCTTACCATTCTGGGTGGTGTACCTAACCTGTCGGCAGCACTGGGGCAGCAAGGGGTGGGGTTCTCCACCTGGGTGACACCGCTTATGTTACTAATTAGTAACAGTAGTACGTACCTGTCAGTGTTACTAGTTACAGTCAGACCCCTCTTAACCCATACCCTTCAGGAGATATGCTAGAATATGGGTTATCAGGGGTTATGGGGTTGGGGGGTCACCCCTATTATGTAATAGTCAAAGGGTTCAAAGTTGACTTATTTATTGTGTCTACTATGGTACTAGTACTACATATACATAAAATTCTAAATAATCTATTGGTGCTGGGGGCTGCATTGTCATTGTCATCATTGTCCAGGTGGTGGTGGTGGTGGTGGTAATTGCATCGTCGATGCAGGTGGCATGGTAGTGGTGGTCATGTCGGATCTGGGTGGTGGTGGCTGCACCATTGATGCAGGTTGTTGTCATCGTCCAAGGGGTGGTGGTTGCATCATCAATGGTGGTGGTGGCTGTGTCACCAATGCAAGTCATCAGCATCAGCATCATCCAAGTAGAGGTGGTCACTAGTACTGACTGTTGACACAGGTAGCAGCTGGTAGCAGGGTGGTGGTTGTGTCCATTGACAAACTTTTGAGATTGTGTGATATAACAAATTACATAATAAATATGTCCTTATTAGGGTATATTCAGGTACAATAACCCCTATGTATGGGTTTTGACCCCCCAAAAAAGTATGGGTTATGGGGTATCAGGGGTTTATGGGTTATGGGTACCAAATCACTGCGAACCAAGTTGGGAAACACAAAATTGTATGGGGTATCAGGGGTTATGGGGTTTAAGAGATATGGGTTAAGAGGGGTTCGACTGTAGTAGGGATAATCGATTTCGCAGCTCTCAGCAATTCGCACAGCTCTCAGCTGTTACTTAGGAAAACTGTAATAGAGATGGTAGTTGAAGATAACCTATAGGATCTAATCAATAGATAAGGACATCACGTGCTAGATATGACGCACTCACAATTACTAATCGTGTGCCAGCAACACGCAACGCGCTTCCCCTGTCCCGGCGACTTCCGCCGTTGTCTCCCACGATGACAAAGCATCTTTGCTTGTCGTCGGCGACGATGAGCACACACAATACTCATTTCTTCACTATTTCTCCACGGGTTTTTCTTGTTCTTGTTCTATCATGTGTATAATACATGTTTTTCTTTGTATTACTAACAATAAGTGAGAATTACTTGTGTACTGGTGTGACTTCCACTTGGTTACATAATCATGTAGAGGTGCGTGCATGCGTGACTTCCGCTCAGTTACATAATCATGTGGAGTCTGTTGGGACGTCACTGTCCCTGTGACTCCTGCCGCTGTCTCTCATGATGACAAAGCATCCTTGCTTGTCGTCAGTGACGATGAGCATGCACAACGCTCATTTCTTCACCATTCTTCGCGCGCTTTTTTTGTTCTTGCTTTACTATGTGTCTAGTAAACATTCACCATAGTATTACTATACTAATAACTAATAATAAACACAATGCTGCTTTTCATTGGTGATGCCATGCCACCCAGTGATGACGAAGCTGACAAGATCATCATGGGAGGTCCTTAATACAAGCTGGTGTTGGGGGTGACTTGCTTTTGGTTGGTGGTGCGTGCCCATGAGCCAACCACTTCATGTCACCCAGTGATGATGAAGCCAACAAGATCATAACGGGAGGGGCTCAATGCTAGTAGGTGTGGGGGGATGACTTCAAGATGCGATCGCGATTGCCCAATAACAAGAACGGTGCAAATGGCGGGGAAATCATAAGACGGCCAGTGGTGTACATCGTAAGTATGGGGACGGTGGTGCATTGTCTGATCGTGAATACTAAGAAGTGACGTTGGTTCACCGTGGGTCGTAAAGCATGATTCATTAGTAGTCATAGCACCAGCATCAGCAGCAGTACCCCAGGCTGCATCAGAAGCAGAAAAGTCCATATCAGTGAAAGGTGACCAGGCACAGTGGATGTGTCTAGATTCTGGTGGAGATCCTCGATGCCAGCTGGTGTGGGGGGTGACTTGCCTTTGGTTGGTGGTGCGTGCCCATGATCTAATGGCTTTGTGTCATGCAGTGATGACGAAGCCAGCAGGAACTCCATGGGGGGTCCTCGATGCCAGCTGGTGCAGGGGCTGACTTGCTTTTTGTTGGTGGTGCGTACCCGTATGCTAACAGCTTTGTGTCACCCAGCAATGATGAAGCCAATGGGAGCTTCATGGGAGGTCCTCAATGCCAGCCAGTAGGTGGGGTGACTTGCCTTTGGTTGGTGGTATGTGCCTGTGAGCTAATAGCTTCATGTCACACAGCGATGACGAAGCTGGCAGGAACTCCATGCGGGGTCCTCGATGCCAGCTGGTATGTGGGGTGACTTGCCTTTGGTTGGTGGTGTGTGCCCGTGAGCTAATGGCTTCGTGTTGCGCAATAATGACAGAGCTGACAGGAGCTGTCTTCAATACCAGCTGGTGTGTGTGTGTGGGGGGGTGCCTTGCTTTTGGCTGGCAGTGCATTCTGTAAGTTAACAGCTTTGCGCCACACAGCGATGACGAAGCCGACTGAAGCTTTGTGGGAGGTCCTCGATACCAGCTGGTATGAGGGGTGATTCCCAAGAAGCAGGTGATGTAGAATATGACAGCGAGGGCATTTCTGGCCGTGATGCATATGATGATGTGATGGGACCTAATATCACAGTGCGGTCAACTTCTTTGTCGACAGGAGGATAGAAGTCGGGTATGAGTTGGGCCCGCAAAGTCTTTGTGTACAATTTCTTTCATGTGGTGTGAGGCATAGGGCGATGAAATATATCACACAGGGTAGTGGGGTGTCAATTGGGTCATGGCTGTTGCGGAGGTTGTTGTGAAAAGTAGGGTTGCGGGGGCGCCATGGCCTGGGGTGGTTGTTGGTATGTTGGCTGAGACATAACAGGTTGCATGGGAGGAGGTAAGGCAACCTGGTCAGGGGTGAAGTCCAGGGCGGTCTGTTCAAGCTAGAGAACATGTGTGAGGGTGGGTGGCGGGTAGTGTGGAGTGACACACCTGTTCGACGTAGGCTTTTCGCTTTGCACGATGGCGAGCTTGAGCTTGAGTATTACAGCTGCGCTCTGCACGATCAGTCTGCTGTGACGCGATGGTGGACTTGCTGCTTGGGTGAGCCACCGAGGACATATAATGTTATCCACCTTTTCTCCAGCATTCATCCCTTAGCCCCTGTGTAGGAAGTAGGTTTGTCTTCCCAGTCCCAAAGTTTGTGATAGGTACTGAAAATGCTTGCATCTGTTGAGCAAAAAGTGGGGGCCACTGATGTGTAACATTGTCCACTTGACGGCGGGGGCCTAAGGAGATCGCGAAAGGTGGTGGGGTCGACTTCATTGTCAACGGGAGGAGGTAAGGGCTGGGGCCCACAAAGTCTTCATGTCCGATTTCTTTTCATGCGGTGGAGGGCATACGGGATGAAATACGGAAGACTGGCGTGGTCACTCAATGGAGGGGGCTGATCATGGAAGACGGTGGGACCGGCTTCATTGCCAACAGGAGGATGTAAGTCGGGTAAGAGCTGGGGCCCACAAAGTCTTTATGTATGATTTCTGTTCGTGCAATAGAGGGCGTACGCGATAAAATACGGAAGCCTGTGGAGTATGAAGACGAAAGCAGGAGTTCAAGGTGGGTGAAGAGGTGGGAATCAAAGTTGGGATATGGCAATAACATTCTTGTCGCCGATCATAGGATCATATTTGACACCGTTTGAATCAATGGTGACGAATGTTGGGTGGTTTTGTTTGTGCCACAGTTTGACCTAGACATATAATCCAGCCATTGCACCTGTCTGCTGGACAGCTTCCTCTGTGTCTTGAGGTATCCCAGCGCCTCGTGGTCAGTGACTATCGTGAATTTGAATCCGAGGAGCTTGTCCTCCCATTTCATTAATGCTTCAATTATCGCAAGTGTCTCTTGCTCAAAAGTCTGGTAGTTCTGCTGAGCATCAGTCAATTTCTTTGACATGAAGCCCGCAGGTCTACAGGTCTTCCATTCGGGCCCTTGCCCATACAGAGCGCCTACTCCATACAGTGAAGCATCGCATACAAGCCATATAGGCTCAGGTTTTGAGGGATTGATAGGCCTCAAGATAGGGTACTTGCATGCCAATGCCTTCATTGTCTGAAAACATTTGTCGTGGAGTTCCCTCCACTGGAACGGGTGACCATTCCTCTGTATTCCCATGAGGGGCGTGGCATATGTGGACACGTCAGGCATTAACTGTGCCAGATATTCCACAAGGCCTACAAACCTCTGTACCTCGTTCAGATTCCGTGGTATCCTCCAACCTCTGATCTGGGACATCTTGTCCCTGTCAGCATGGACGCCCTTTCCATCGATGACATGTCCGAGGCAGTCGAGCCTCACTGTGTATAGGTCGCATTTTTCCTTCTCGAGGTAGAACCCATTCTTCCTCAGTATCTCAAAAACTGTTCTGAGGTGCTGCTCATGCTCCTCAATGGTCTCACTATAGACGAATAGGTCATTGAGATACGCGTAGACAAAGCGGCCCAAGTGGTCATGAAATATGACTGTCATCAAACATTGAAATGTTGCTGGGGTGTTGCAATCCCCTTGTTGCATGACCTGACTGAGGAAGGTCCTGTAGATCATGGAGAAAGCAGTCTTCCACACGTCCTGAGGGTCCACCCTCACTTGTTCATATGCGTTAGACAGGTCTATCTTTGAGCAGAACTTCACTCGTGCTACGTCCATCCGGATCTGATCTTGATCAGGGAAGGGAGTGACATCCTTGACCGTATTGTCATTCCTCTTCTGAAAATCTATGACAGTTCGTAGCTTGCTGGTCTTCTTCAGAATACATAGCATTGGGGTGGCCTGTGGGACGCTCTTCATCTCCCACCATCCAGCATCAGTGTATGCTCAGATCTTGTCTGATTGTTTCAGCGCATTTGGGCACCTGGGCAAATGGTATGTCTCAGTCTACCCAATCCCCGCTTTGACACTTCCTAGGCTTTAGGAAGAGTCCAGACCCCTATCCCCTTCGTCTTCTATTACTCCTGTACCCAAGGAGTATCCTGCATCATCTTCTGCATCACCCTGTTGGTGTAGATCCCCTTCCCCCCTCCTCAGCACATCCTCTCTGGACACTGCGGAGGTAAACCACCACTTGCACATTTTTCGTAGTCCTTTGTTGGTGTTGTGTTTGGGTTATTACTCCGACCCAAATCCACACTTTGACTCACACCGGGTATCTATGTGCCTTGGCACTTCCACAAGTATTGTATACAAAATTAGAAATGAAAACAACAAAATTTTTAAAACATATTGGGATTGTAGATGTAGCCCCCCATGAGTCCAATGCAATGGATTCCAGCATGCAAGTATAGCTACCTTACTTGGTTACTAGGGCAGTGGTGAGGGGTCTGGGGCAGTGCATTTTTCTTCCGCAAGCAGAGACTACTATTCCTTAGTTGATCTGGTCTGTCTGGACAATGAAAAAAAAAATACTCACATTTGTGGTGTGTTGTGCACTGCGCCATCATTGTTATCAACAGTTGGTGCTTGGGCAGCTGAGAGCACCTGTGTTTCCTTCTTCAGCATGGTTGGAGATGTTGTTGCAGAGAGGAGGATGCTTCAAAGATGGTTGTAATCTGGTTTTTGCGTGAATGAAAGATTGTGAGTATATGAGAGGAAATTGAGGAGTTCCATTGGCATCTCAAAAGGACGGCTGGTTCCTAACGATTCTTTCAATGACTGGATAGATGACCTTGACAAATGACGACTGCCCTGACCCAGCCATGGCAATGACCCACTATAGAGGAACATAAGAGTGTACACCAAAGCCTTGAGATTGTCTCTCTGGCTTAATTCACACCCAAGATGACTATTGATAGATGTAAAAGCCAGTGTACCAATGAGTTGACAGGATTCTATCATTGGAATATAAATGTGTGATGATGGGTGGCAGTATTGCTTTGCGATGCCAAAGTCAATAAGAAATGTGGTATTCTTTGACTCCGCAGTGCCCATAAGGATGTTCTGGGGTTTGGTGTCATGGTGAATAATGTTGTGGGAGTAGATGTACTCGAGACAGGATATCTATGGATCATGGATCATGGGTCAGACAGATTCAGGTGAGAGGGGATGTTGATCGATGAACTGACTATTTGCAGTCCCAACTCAATGACACGACCCAGTCTGAATACGCCATCAGAAGACGCTTGAATTAATTTGTCTAGGGATGGACCGAGGATCTCAAGTACCATCGCTTGATAGGATCCCTCTCTTCCGAACCAGAGAGGTCGCGGCACTCCATTATCACCTCAGAGCTGATTAAGAACCGTGTACTTGTGTTCTAAGTAAGACTCAGGCTTATCCATGATGCGTTCCAACTTGATTGCAACAATTTGCTTGGTAATTATGTCTCGAGCACGGTACACAGTGGCTGACAGAAATCGTTGTTCAAGCCAATTCATGTAAAAAATATTTTGCTCACCACATGAACCTTTGCCCAGCTCCTCTTCCAGTGTGTATCTGCCATCAACGTGAACCACATCTCTCATTTTGACTCTCAAAGATTTCAAGACTCGTTCAGCTTTCGGGGATTGTACTATCTGCTGGTGAGTCAACACAGAATCAAGGGCAATAAAAGCATCACAACATCCACATTGCACCCAGCTTCTTATTGACACAGTCTTACCTGTACCCTCCTCCTTTGTCCTTGACTTATGGATCTTCGATGGAGTTTAACTTTGGTGTCGGTGTTTAAGTTCAATGTTTAAATGGGAAGGTGAGATTTGAGTGATCCCTTTGAAAGTTGAAATGATGATATTAACTCAACCTTCATCAATTGCCCTATTGGATTCATCCCACATTCTGACAGTACCATTTTTTCGGGCTCAGTTATGCTGAACAAACATAGGTACGTCGCATGCAACACAGCAAATACCCACAAGAAGACCTCGAGTAGAACCCTCCCCCCCATCATGTTGACTGCTGTGACAGGCAATGAACCTTGTTACTCAATCTCTGGCAGCACTGAACGATCCCAACCTAAGCACAAGCACAAGTCATCGCCACAGTCCTTTGTTCCTTCTGGCCCCCCCAAGTTATCTTTCTCACACAGAGCTTGAAAGGTGGCTGCAAAGGCAGCTGCATCTACAAAGCCCACAAATGGCACTGGCAATTCAACCTCACCCATTAAGAGCGGCGAGATTGCGGCGAATTGCCACAAGGGTGTAAACGAGACCTCCGAAGGCTGCAGTACTGAGCGCTGCCGTGGTAAGGGAGTAAGCTACCATCGAAGAGACTGGGGACACCGGGGAACTTGCCAGATAAAAACACATAGGGCCAAAAAATCTAGAGAGGAAAGCCAGAGATGGCTTTTGTCGGCTGCGGATAATGAGCAGAAGTTGTAGTTAGGAAGCCCAAATTCGGACTATCACAAGTGGCGGTCAGTTATGCAGTCCAACATCCTGGGGAATGCAATGTACCGGGGGGACTCGCCTGCTCAAAGGATGAGGAAGTAGAATTGGGATTACTATACGAAAAATAACAAACGCCGAAGCTATGAACGAGACGAAAGCAAGCGCAGGCGCTGGGATAAACGGGATCATCGTGATCGAGTTTGTTGGGCAATTATTGATTTGTTCTTGCTGAGCGAGCGTGAGTTGCATGTGTGCGTGATGTGTGTAAGGCCTTCTTGACAGCAAAGTCGAGCTGGAAAAAAGGGAGTAGAATTTTCCACTAATTAACTTGATAGAGCGTCTGACAGTCTTGGAGAGCGACGAGAAACCGAGAAACCAGTGAAAGTTCGAATAAACGGCCTGTATTAGTTAGGAAGCCCAAACTCGGAATATCAAATGGGGCCGTCAGTTGCACAGTCCAACGTCCTGAGGAATGTAACGTACCGGGGGGACCCGCCTGCTCAAAGGGCTAGAACTAAGTGCCAATGATGTGGGAATGGAATTCAAACAATGCTGATGTCAGCACACAGCCACTCACCGCAAATTTTTACTAAGGTAATATGCGGAAGGAAATCTTCATCAAGGGAGACCTCTTTCAACTGCGGTGACAAAGAATTGTAATCCTTGACTTTGACAGCCTTCAAGTCAGCCTTGTGCGGGCCAAATAAATGAAGAGCAGCACTTACCATATTATTAGACAGTCTAACACATTGTGTGTGACAAATAAGCTATGGTAGATAACCTTGGGCTCGAAAGCTGCGAACTGAGCGTGATTTTTTGCAGCCGTCCGGAGATCTAAATTCGCCAACTCGCTATGTTGAGTTCTGAAGGGCCTGATGCTGTATGATCACTGGTCATCAGACTAAAATTTCCCAACCGGCTTCACAGCTACTCACAGATTCCAGTAAATCCAGGGAAGCGGGAATGTTTGCTAGACATGTCAATGCGTGTGGTTTGAGAGCAGGCTATTGGTCGGCTTCCAACAGGGGAGTTGGAAGCCTCGGAATTGATGTCCCAGGTAAGTGGAAGGAACTCCACTCGCTTTGTTGAGTTCAGAGTGCAACGCAGCTGTTCAATCGGTCAGACCAACCAAATACAACCAGCCTAGCCACTACATACATACTCACAAACTATAGTTCGTGTCAATGTACTGATAAAAATTGCCTGCGGTAAGTGGAGTTTGTCAATGCCGGTGAAAACCACAGAACGCAAGGACATACGTGGTGCCTCAGTGGTATATTGCTGTACTGAAAATGGTCAAGAAAGGACGGTGTTAGTTCATGAGGATCTAATATACAAGTAGGATAAAGCACGTACAAAAAGATCTGAGAATAAAATGAAATAAGAAGGGGGACAGACTCCTGGGGGATCGGGGAAGCGTTTCGACACCATCGATAAGACGGATAAACCGGGGCCAGTCTGGGTCCAATTGAGAAGCCTGAAGCTGACTGTTGAGAGCCAACAGAAGGGTGAAGCGCTGATTCCAGGATTCCTGCAGCACACGATGTCCAATGTGTTTAAGAACTTGAGTCCTGACATCGAACGAAGTGATATTACACGTTGGCTTGGAGGCAGGGTTGGCAGAAGGACAGCTGGGCCTCGCTGCTGCAACGATGTAATCTTAATCAGAGCTGGATGACGGAGAATCCTGCGGCTTCAGCATGGCAACAGTAACGCGAAACAATCACATTTTTTGACAACACCAAACATCAAAAGTAACTAATGAGCTAAGAGCAACGAAAGAAATCTAATTTGGATTCAGAAGAACCTAAACTAGAGGGTGAAAAGAAGGGCAAGTTGATGAAGATGAAAAGGATCGTGAATTCGTAATGCAGACGGCATTAAATGAGAACGTGGATGCAACGAGATTGCAGGGTGGTGTGCGGCGTGAGGTACATATTACTTCGAAGCCCTTGTGTTCCTGCGGGTCCCCTCAACAGCAGGCTCAGTTCCATCTCCAGCATCAGCCACAGCGGCAGCAGCTTGTTTCCCCCGCTTCTTGGACCTTGGTTTGGGCTTTGGTTGTGGAGCAGGGGGGTTGGGGACGGCTGGAGGGTCCTGTTGCTCATCAGTAGGATGGTTAGCAGGCATGGGGGGAGCAGAAATGTGAGTAGGCGCCTCAGGTATGTTGTCGTGCATTCCAAGACCTTGCATTGCAGCTGAAATAGAGCGTGGCGGGGCAGTAGCAGAGGGAGTAATGCCAGGGGTCGAGGCATGAGGTTCGCCCCCTTGAATATCGACTGGGCGACCCTCTCGCATAGCAAGCTCAAACTCTGTCTCCCAGTCATTGACTGGAGCGTTGGAGGTCAGTGAAGTTGCTGGGGTTGAGGAGCTGTCAGGGAAAAGTGCACTGTTGAAGAAGTCGAGGACATCACGAGCCCAGGCGTCACCAGAGAGGAGGCGCTCACGATAGAAGTGGTGGTAAGCAAGATAAGAGATGCCAGATTTGTCCCCAGCTTTTGCCAGGAGCTCAGTATCACCAGAGAGGACAAATATAGCCTAACAATAATTTAATCGAGAACTTGATGGGTTATTAACAAAGTACGAAAGGCGGGGAACTTACGACCACAGCTGCAGCAGCAACCATACCGGGTGTAGTGTTGCGTAGCTCCCACAACTTGCCCTTCATCTTTGGGCCGGGCGCATAGCTCTTAGAAAGAAAAGACTTCCCGAAAAGAGCAACACCCAACACCTAAACATGCAATTGTTATTAGTGGAGAGTAATGCTATTAAGAGTCGAGGTTAAACTCACATTCGCGAGAACAGCAGTCTTGAGGAAAGCTGATAAGTCCCCATTCTTGTCACTCGGAAACAAAAATGGGGCAAACTTTGTGTATGCGCCATGTGGATTCACAAGTAGATCCCGACACCCAGTTTGTTTCTCCCGAGCATAGCCTCTAACAAACCAATCCGCTTGGAGACCAAAAATAGCTGCAGCACACCCCTTGATGTCTGAGACCATTTCAGAGCGCACACAGTTGACGCCCTTGTTGAACTATAACAGGTGTCATGTCGGGCAGCAATAAATGGGTGATTGGAATGTAACATACATCTCCTCCAAAGGTTTCGTAGGCCATAAGTTTCCAATCTGATTGTGGTATGAACTCGAAAAGCTCGGTTCTGACACCATCCTCGATGGAAAGAGCTGAGATCCAACGTTCCTTGCTATATAGGTTGATCTTGGGGTTACTACGAAGCGGAAAGATTTCGGAGTTGATCCAGAGACAATGCGTCATGGAGTACTTCCGGCCATAGGCTCGAACAGCGTCAGCTTTGACCGCGCGGGCGAGAGCAGCATCTGTAAGATTGGCTCGTCCTCTACGTCCTTTAGATTGAGCGGCAGCTGCCTCGAGCAGTGTATTCCGCTTCTTGAGCTCCCGTTGTTTACTACGCATTTCGGTCAATAAGGTCTGCATCGACTCCAGAGCCTAAGTTGGAGTCAACATGTTAGATAAGAATGGAAATCAGTCTTAGACCGCACCTGGCGCAGCTGCTCATTGGTAACATTTACTGAGGGCGGAAGGATCGCATTACGGATGCGGGCAAGCTCCTCTGAAAGGTTGTCGGATTCATCAGAGCTTGAGTTTCCTTCGTCCAATGATTGGCTTGGAGAACTGGTAGCACCGCGAATAGCTGCACCAAAATCCTCGACATCTTGTGCTCGTCGAGCAGCTGCAGCTGGCATAACGATAGATGTAAGAGAGACGGGCGCAACAAGAAGGAATTAATTCGAGGTCGTGTCACTTGGACTGGCCTGGGATTGCAGTAAGGTAAGCGACCTTATTTATACAAACAGGCGATACTCACCGCCATACCATAAGCGTTACAATACGTATTCTAACCGCCGTTGGTTGTCAAACATCATGTTGGAATCAAGAAGGCATGTTGATGCCTTGCGCTGCGGCTGCGGACGTAAACTGTTGAGCTTTCTATTGACGTGAAGCACACAATGACATACCTATTAGCAAGCGCAAATAATATATTATGTCGCGATCGGGGAACGTGTTGGTGTGACTGCAGCTTCCTGTGTAAGTCATCAGTCTTTGTGTTACTGAGGAACACACATTATTAGCTGGTGGTTTTGTTATTACATCGGCGTAATGTAACCTGAGTGAAGATTGTCAGCTGAGAGCGCCCATTCGTGTCCAATTAAGTTAGTAGATAAAGAGATAAAGCGATTATAAGAAATCAATACTCCAGGGTCTTAGCCCGAAGGAACATGTCCCCGTCGACATAATCGACTAGGAAGTGGTTGTTATTACGTGAAAAGTCAGGAACTACCAGCGCTCCACGAATGATGGACTGAAGCGAAATGAATTCGGAAAGAGCTGGAGGCCGTTGGCGAAGGCGTATTAAGTTAAGGTCCTTGTCCACCATGCGTTTCGGCCCTGTTGGAGCGTCCAATGCCTGGACAAGGGCGAGGTCGAGGCGGGTATTTCCAACGAAGAATTTAAACATGAATAAAAGGCGGACAAATATGTCCTTTGGTGCTTCATTCTCACGGGCCGTGTGGACAAGGGCACAGTCCTGGCGTTCATGACCATGGAACTTGGGGTTACATCGGAGATGGTCGGTAGCCAGTTTCCAGTCGACGGCAGACTTGTAATTAACCTTGACATAGCGGTACTCTTGTAACTATTATTTAGATTAGTATTAGAACTTGAATTCTATGAACCTTCTATGAAGATACTGACTGACCTTTTCATGACCTGCAGGACGCAGGAAAGTCTGATTATCGGGAAAGCGGATGCCATGAGTATAGCAAAATTCATTGATGAACTTGATGAACTTCTTGCGGAACCCGGTAAAAGAACGGTCTGATGCATATACCTCTTCCACTTCGTCAAACGTAATTGGGGTCTGCGGGGAACCCAAATGAAGGTGGCCGTCGAAAGGATTGTCCTCGACACCCACTCCTCCTTCCTTGATGTTTGCTTGTGTGAGGATGGCGCTCTGGCTCTGTTCAGTCAAAAATGCGATTCGACTGCAGATCATCTGCGATACCAAGGACTTGTGATCGAGCTTAAGAATCTGGAAATCACGCTCTTATAGCCAAAAGCAACTGCCTGAATGTAGATATGGATTACCTGATTGGCGATATCCTTCTTGTTTGTTTGGAGTTGGTAGTAGTGCTTGATGGGGCGATGCTCCGATTCATTGGGTCGAGTGGAGAAATTCCGAGCGGCCCCTTTTTCGCGGATATCTTGGAATGCATGCTTTGCCAAATGAGCTTTAGGAAAGTTCCAGTTCTTGAATCCTGTAAGACCAATGTACTCCTGTAACAGTTGTTAGTGGACAATGTAATCAAAGTTCCGAACATAGTACATCTAGACACTCCTGAAAGAGAGAGAGCACTTTTTCTCCAGCTTCAAGTGTGCTCTCCGTGTGCACATCAAGGCTGATGTACAGGTGGTATTGTAAATAACAAGCTATGCACTGTAAAAGCGCATAGCCTGCTGGATCCGCTACTTTCGTGACAACATTTTGCGTTGTAAAGAGAATTTGCTGGAATCAAAACATCAAACTACGTAGTAGTAAGTTTGCAATGGTAATTTGTGTTGAACTCACCTTGGAGATGTCCAAGAATTTATTTCCATCACTGAACGTGACGTTTGAGACGGTGGAAAAGTGGTTGAAGTTACGCCAGTGGGGGAATGCAGCATGTCTGGGGCGGCGATACGACGGGTTTGATTAATTGGCATACTATTAAGTGTGATACCATGAAATGAAACGTACTGTTTGTCAACCGTACTCCTTGCTTCACGACCGAGACCGTCAAGGTGTTCGACAAGTGTGGGGAGCATATGATCACCCCATAAACCAAGGTCGTCTACATGTAGATTGTCAAAAGAGAGGGCGTCCTGGGGATCGGAGTTATTGACGGTCCAAAATGTGTTCTGAATCCAAGTCAGTGAGATAAATTAAATCAGTCATTGGCACTAGCGCCGACGAATGAAAAAATGAAGTCATTTACCTCGATTGGCCGCAAACTTTGTTCTTTCAGTACTGTTTCTCCCGCAGCACGGTTTCGTCGGTACAGCTCGAGGAAAGCCTTCGCATCTTCAACCGTCCGTCGCGGGTAATCCGTTGCATGATCTGTGAGGTGGTCAGCTGGAACAAGGCAAATTGGACAGGGACAATTTGATCTAAGGCCCCTTATCAGAGCCATCATGCATCTGTCAATATATAATGAGAACAAACATTAGTCACTGAGTACGAAGGGAAGGTTGGCGTACTGTTCCTCATAATCACCTGAAAGAATGAGAATTAATGGATATAACCATCTCATAATACCATCAAAACACTTGTGTGCAAAGCCGGTCTTCGAAAGCATCGCAATAGATTCGAGAATCTTTATGAATGACGAGTGCCAAACAACGCGCTTCAGGTTGACGAACGTCAACTTTCCGTCCTCTTCCGAGTCTTCGGGCACCTGTAATCAAGACTAGTCTGTGAACGCGTAAATTAGAATAAGAAAAGGCGCATACAATAGGTAACCACCCAACTAAACATCCACCGCCAATGCTCTTCCCATTCCTGATGTCGACGGGTAGATTAGCGATGCGTGCGATGACAGGGTAGGCTTTCACAGAACTGGCGGTCGATATGCGTGTTTTGTCGGCATATAAAATAAAAGCCAAGGGTGCCCCATGAGCGCCGCCATTGAATTTGGGAAGCGAAGACTGATGGTATTGAGATATCGAGACACAACAATTTATGAGACTATGACAACAACAAAAGCTAATGTGCATACTTGAATCCTCCACCAACGATCAGCAGTCCACGGCTCGTCAATGAAACGCTCGTATCTTGTGCCATTATGTTTGTACAAGCGCTGTGCATCCCAGATGAAGTGGGGTGCGAGAAGAGGGTCTTGTAACATGTCCAATGCCCAATCCCAGAGCGGCCGAGTATACATATCAAATTCGAGATCGCGCTTCTTGTAGTGTATGGGGATCGTATGGTGTTCAAACTATGTATATATGTACCTGATCCATTAGTTTACAAATGGCACAGATGCAACTGGAACGTACTGGAGTAAGTAGAGAAGCTGCATTTGTCCAGGCGGCACAAACATCGGTGTACGTCTTGAATGAGAACTTGGCATTAGACGAAGAGACCTTCCAGATAATCTTGAGGAGGGTCTCCGTTTGTTCCTTGCTGAGCGCAGCCTGGTGCGCAACTTCCGCAAATTCAAAGTCAGTTTCAGATAGGAATGGATGCCACGGCTCTTCATCACGAAGCTGTGGGGTAGAAGCGGTGCGAGTGAAGGCTGAAAAGCGGTCGGTGACAGCTGGCTGGCCGGTGCTAGGGTGAAACTCAGTCTTGAACGTATCAGGAGTATTAGATGCCTCATCGGGAATCGCAGAATGTCCAGTAACTTGCGGGATGCTTGCCATGGACATATCAGAGCCAGAGCCTGAGTGCTAATAATCAGCTAGGCAAATTACGAAGTTAAAAAAAATTACATACGTTGCCTTAGTTCCCCTCCGATGCCCATTGCATCACCTGCGCCAGCGCCATCAATTAGAACATCATCAGTGAAAAATTTGGTGAAGGCGCCGGCTGTTGTAGAACCGCTGGCATCAGCACTAGGATCGAGGGCTGCATATGGACGTGGATCATCGATGTTGTGACCAGATATGCTAGCACGCTCGAGCTCTAGCAGCTTGCGTTGGCGCCGTTTCTCCTTCTTGGATTCTATGAATACAGTCAATATAGCGTTAGTATTATGATGATGATGAGAGTGATCAGCAAAAATGACTAACCTTTGTGCTGAGCCTCAATCATTGCCTCAGCAGCTGCATCCGCGTACTCATCGTCACGCTGTTGCTTCCGTTTCTTCCGAGAGCAGCTTGCTATGTGCGAGTTTATACCATGAGCAGAGCGATATTGACCGCAAAGCTCGCACTGGACCTCTAATACGGATGCGGCGGCGGCTGTTGAAACGTATGGTCGGCTAGTTTTCTTCGATTTGTGTGGCGCCATAGAGTGTTAATGAACAGTAATTTAGACAATGAACGGATACAAAGTATGGACAGATGGATGGGAGTGGTGAGCATTGCGTTGAAACATTAGTTGTCAATTGATATCGATGGAGTACAAACAAGTGTAACACTACGAATTAATATTATTATTTAAATGATAATGATAACTAATACAATTACAGCTATAGCCTTGAAAGGGGTTAGAAGCACCTTGGATGGGTGAAGTAACGTTCCAGGGAAAGTGGTCGCCATAGAACTAAATTACTTTTATTGGCATCACACCCCCTCCCTTCTGCTTAATTTGGAAGGTGCAGGGAATTGAGTTACAAGGGGTGGGAAGGAAGTCTCAATTTAGCTGTCTTGGAAGGGGGGTTTAGAAATTTCCGACATCAAGATCATGAATGAGGGGAAGGAAGTGGCATGAGATGGCTAATGGTAGTAATGGACAGATGGCATAATGTGCTGGAGAGGGTCATCAGCGAGTTTGTCCAAGCAAGGTGAAACTCATCATACCTATGTCATCAAGGCCACTAATTAAAGTTTCAAAGGTGTATATACCTGGTCTGTAGACCTAGGCATTGATGTGGAAGAATCAGATGCAAACCTAGAAACATCAATCAACCTCAAAAGAAAGAAAATGCTTGCCTGGAATGCATAAATGGGCAGCGATGTGGAACAGTTGAAAGGACATTGTACTGTAGAAAAGCATTGTTGTCAAGCATGAGCAGGGGGAGTATTGATGATAATGAACATGACTGCAATGCGACCATTGTGATCAACAAAGAGATTTCTATACTGCTACAAGCAAAAAAAAAGTGCTAGGATGTGGCGGTTGACAATGGGTGATGGTGATAGTGGGAGTGGTTGTCTTTTGTTTAAGGTTGGGTGGAAGGCATAGAATAGAAAGAAAAATGTGTATTAAATTGGATTTGCGCAGGAGATATAAGGTGTGAAATAAAATTTCTGAGACATGCATCCGCCTTCACACACTGATACCCATGAATCATCTACCCACTGAACTTGAGAATCAAATATTTCTCCTCATGTCCCATGACATCCAGGCCATTCCACAGATTATGCAGGTTGATAGGCGTGCCCATGAGTTGTGGGTGTTCCTCATTCAGCTCCTTGCCACTGTCTAATAACAGGTCCATTCTCTGCCAGGATGCAACTGGTGTTATACCAAAGCATCGCACTGAAAAGCGATCAAAAAGCCAAGCGCCTTGTTGCCTGCCTGCATGCACGCCCATCCCCTCACAAATTCGCCCACACATCCATCAAAACCCTTTTCTTTGGAGACAGCATGATGTACGATACAGCAGCCGCTGTCCTGGACTTATGTCGCGGAATAAACTCGCTATTTATTTGGACGGACTTTGACGTAATTGATACTATGGTGCATGCTCCATATGGCATCGAGGAGATAATCGACACTCTCGCACTCAGATGCCTATCAAGGGTACCCACTTGGAGAGTTAACTGGAACGATACATCTATCATGACAAAGGTGACCCACCTGGAGCTCAGATATGATGTCTTTTTGTGGGGTGGTACAGATGGGATTGACATGCTCACTCAATTAACGCACCTGTGCTTTTCCATCGTTGATCCGGACCATCTCACTGGGGTAGATGATGAGCATGGTCAATTTGGCGTGTTAGGAAACACAAGACTCCAGAAGATCATGAATGGTTGTACTAAACTAGAGGCGATCCTGATACATTCGGAAAAAGACCCAAGATCAAGCCTAGACCTTGTTCCCATTTCGGATCATCGGATCATGTGGCTTCCGCCACCTCACAAGCGACACCAAGGCTGCTGGAATTGTGGAAAAAGTGTCATAAATTGGAGACTTAAAAATAATGGTATGTAATTATTACCAGGTCTGACACACTGCTAACCCTCACTGTGAAGCTGGCACATTCAACTATCCCACATGGCACGGTGTATAATATGAGAAGGAATGTTTAAGTAAGCCCCAGGAGACAAGTGAGGGGGAAATGGTACTATAGTTACATAAATCTGAAACTGTGCGCTTTGTCTGTGGTTCTTTCTATGTGGTAAATTTCTATATCTACCGCTATCACTTAGGTCTGTTTTTCCAACCACCAACTTCGGATCCACTTTCTGATGTTCCAGAATTATGAAAACTTTGTTCCGATGTTCCGAAGTTCAGGCACCTGGTTTTGACTTTCAGAAAAAAAATTAGCAGGGCCCCCATGCATTCTAGAAATGACGGAGGAAATTACAGAAAGAAGTTCTCATTCTCCACCTCAGGCACCATTTTTTGGTAGAAATAGCGGTCTGTTAGATAGGTTTTATTTTTACCGTGAAGAACTGGTCCCAGCAACCATCCGCACACCGGCAACTTCTGAGTTAGTTCTAAGAATAGTGTTGCATGTTCCACATCCTTCTCGATACCTCTGGGCACCATTTCCACCATCTTTTGATGGTCTATGCACCCTCTGGAGAGCATCTATCTAGCAAAGATAATGTATTAAAATACTACACAATATTTACTAGTATGTTGTTTTGTCCCTGATTGGGATCCTCAGCATTGTTGTCAGTGTGCTGCACAGCAGCTCAATCATGATGTACATCAGCGGGCTGCAGGCTGCGCCTTGTGTGGTCGCCGTCATTTGTTGTCGGTGTGGCCTTCATAGACCTGGTAATGGCTGGTAGTTGGTGGTCAAATGGGTGTGTGATGTCATGGTCATTGTAGTCATAGTGAAGTGCTTGGTGGTTTGCGTGACCGCGCGTGTTCTCGTCATCTGATGTGCTAGGGGTGCAGGACGGCCTTTCTCAACCAATCCGGTCCCCCAGCCAACATGTGTCATCCAAGTGACCACGCAAGGGCACAAGTAGCGGCGAAGGGGAGACAGGTTCTGGTCAACCTAGCAAAGGACCACCTGGTATAAAAACAAATATGCACACGAAAGGAACTGATTACAGTCTTCCTCACTGCGCTGATCAGCATTGTAAACAACACCGCACCCAATTTCAACCTGAAATATCTCACCGTCATTCGCAACGGAGGCATCCTACTGGAACTATCCAGCAAGGAAGCGGCGCAATGGCTGAGAATCAGAACGAACTGTGAGAAACTTGCCACAGCTTCAGGTGGTGACTTATCGATCAGGAGCAGGTCATACAATATTGTCGTTCCATTTGTACCAACCAGAAGTCTTAAGGGCGATAGAGGATGACACATCTCAGGCAGCTCTTATCTGGATCAATAGACATCTCACAGACTAATTTTCATTGTAGGCGGTAATGCGTCTCTCAGACCCAACCTCTTCAGATGTCCTAATTTGGCCCTCCTTTCCACCTCTTGGGCGCTTAACTTCAGCCTCAGTACCTCTGATCACTTGGATGAATTCAGCCCCCCTTATTTCCTCTTTGTCACTTTATATCAGCTAGTGTTGCTGTGGCTCCAGCTTGGAGCCGACCCAAAGTCAAAGTTGAGACTCAGTTAACTGAGAATCCTGTTTTCACGCCAAGCATAAGATCTGCAGCTTGGCTTGGCTCGGTTAGCTGCGGCTTCATGGCTCGAAGTCAACTAGTCATGAAAAAAATGCAATTTTTCAGTACATGTACAGTCTACAGCCGTCTAAAATATTATATGCTATGTACTATGTAGTAGTATACCCATTAGCCAGATTCTAGGATGTACATCGACGTATCATGAGGTCCCTGTATATCATCTGTACGGTGGTGGAAGTTGTGTCGTTGTCATTGTCGTTTTCGTTGTCCTGGTAGCGGTGGTGGTGGTAGATATGAGTCATCGTTGTCGTTGTTGTCCTGGTGGTAATGGGGTAATCACTGACAACATCATCGTGTTGGGGTGGAGGGATCCTTGAGAGGATGAGAGCCACAAATGTGACAGAGGGGTGCAGCTTGGTGCGATGGAGAGCGTAGGCGATGATCTCGGGGCAGGCGAAGAGGTAGGTGACAAACTTGGCATGCAGTCATGATGAAGGGCGTAGGCTTTGACAGTGGAGCCGGACGACATTGGGGGGAGCTCAAGGGAGCTGAACGATTCGTAGAACTTGGAATGTTCTAAACAGTGAATGAGAGACAAGTTTGACGAAGGGAAAGACGCGCGTTAGAGCATCTAACTTCATCCCATGAAGCTTTGGAAGCTGCAAAGATAGAGAAGTTGTGGTGAGTGTGTCACACAGGGCATATATGAAGGAGGTGAGGCAAAGAGGTGGGTGATGAACTTGGCATGCAGTCGCAATGGAGAGCGTAGGCTCTGACGGTGGAGCCAGACGATGTGGGGGGAGATTGGGGCAGGCGAAGAAGTGGGTGGCGAACTTGACATGCAGTTGTGATGGGAGGCATAGACGATGAAATACGGAAGTTTGACTGTGGCCGTGGAACTGGACGATGTCGGGGAGCTTGGGGCGGGCAAAAGGTGGGTGACGAACTTGACACAGTCGTGTTGGAGGGCATAGGCGATGAAATACAAAAGTTTGACGGTAAAGCTGGATGACGTTGGGCGCAGGGACGTGAAGGGGTGGGTGACAAACTTGGCACACAGTCACAATATCTGCCTGTGGCCATAGTAGGGGTCAAGCTGCTGCAACCACCGATGGCAGTTTCTGGTGCAGCGGTGGTAGCAAGCTATGGAAAGAACTAGATGGGGGTAGAAACCACCACTCTCGTCCTCAAGCCTGCCGCAAGTGAAGGAGGAAAGAAGGGTAGGAATTGTGAGTAATCCGTGATGGCCAACGGGTGCGGTCACCCAGTGAGCGATGGGCGAGAGGTGAGCAAGCTCAGACAGCCGTTGTCTGGCAGGGGTGATGTCACGCCGTCGTCGACGCTGGTGGTGATCACCAACCATCGTCGCTGGCTGTCGTCATCATGCTGGGGTGCAGTGGTGGTTGTTGCTGTCGTCTTGGTGGTGAGTGGTGGTGGCCGTGGACCGTGGATGTTCGAGTAATGGTCATGGTCATGTCATAGAATAGGCGTGGTCGACATTAGTAGTGAATCATGATTGTAACAGTGGTAAAGACTTACAGGGTGGTAATGGTGAACGCCGCCGCCGCCGGTGGTGCACTGGTGGTTGGCATCGCTGTACTGGTCTGTCCTGGGGCAGGTCATTGTCATCATCGTGCTGGGAATGGAAGCGCTTGTAGTTATCGTCAGAATTTGAGGAACACAACACACCTGAATGATATGCCGAGCCTTAAAGACCACCCTTGGCACCACTTTTTGGAGGTTCCCACGGTCTCGAGACCCCGTTTCTTTGCACGAATGAATAGGTCCCTGAGACCCCTTCCCTCCGCGATGGTCTCACTCAATTCCCCCGATCCATTATAGTGAGCCTTTTGGCAAGGTCCATCAGAGGGTGACCAGAGGGTGTATGTAATGGTAGATATATACTAAATACAACAAATACAATAAGTATCTAGATGTCACGCTGCAGCTGACCGGAGACTGCCGTCAATCACGGCGGTACTACCGTAGCATTGGTTGTTGTTGACAGATCCCGGAACGTGCGGGTCATTATTGTGGTGGTGGATCGCTGTCGTCGTTCAAGCAAATGCAAAAAATAGAACGAGAACGAGATGAAATATGCAGATAAGAAACTACTGACATGTGGCCATCATCTACAACTTCCGCAACTTCTGAGAACGGGTAACTGGGGGACTGATATCACGGGAGACCGCGGAAGGAGTGGCAGCGCTCGCAGGGGAGTTGAAATCTTCCTCGTCATCAGAGAGAGCGTGCTTGCCTCCATGTAAGACACGGCCATGCCATTGATGATAACGGGCATGGGCAGTAAACTCAACCGCAGCTGCCAATCCCAACTGAATAACACTCTAATCAATGGCAAGTTTAACTTCAGCCTTCTCCAAAGCATGCGTATCAGCACCATGCGGTGTAGGTGACATATCTTATCTTTGCCCGCTATCCCTAATGTACTGTTCTTGACTAGGGTCTATATCCTACGATTAAAATGAACGATGTCGAGTCAATGATCAAGAAGGGACTGATGAAAGCGAAACACTCTATTATCGCATTCACGAAGAAGTTGGATCCTGTCGCCTTGTCCTTGTCAATATCGATCTTGTCACTGGTATCACCCTTGACCCAGACGCGATACTCAACAGACGCGATGTCACACCACTGGTGGCCGGCAACTATAACAAGTTTGAGTGCAAAAATATCTTGGTTGAAATTGGGGCCTGGTCCAGTGGAGTTGATGTCAGATTGACCGAAACTGAGGAAAGAATTGATATCTCGAGTTTCCTCCTCGCTGGCGAACGCGTGCCAAGCTTCTGACTCCTCCGCTGGGCCATGGTAGTCTTGACTCTCGCTGACAATGATCACAATGGCCAATACTATCTCAGGGCGGGCAGCAAGCTCCCTCTTGACCTTCTCCCTCAACACAGCTCTGTCCTGGGAGAAGACACATTCTACAATGGCAAGAATCTGAGAATCCTTGCACCCGAACACCGCCCGCTCCAGAGCCACAACCATAAGGCTAAGGTCAGGTGTTAAGGTGGACCCATGCGACAATTGCAAGGCAAAGTTTGACTCAAGGGTGGCACGAAGTATCCGCCTGTTAATGGGGAGCTGCAGCACCGCAGGGATGATTGCCCACTCGAGATCAGTTAGAGGGAATTCATGCGTTGCTCGTGGCCACTCCACGATGATGACACTTCGTTGAGGACAGTGGGTTAACCTGTCGCCATGATCAGCGTTGGAATACAACGATATATTAGTGCTTACTTTGGTTTCCCTGGAAAGAAGGCTGGTGATTCCTCGATGAGATAGGAAAGCGCTGCAAATTCATCTGTGGTAACTCTGTCAAATGACTGTCAGAATAAATGTCAGTGATCGACATTCTATGGACACAATATACTCACCTTGGTTGACCCATGTGCGATGTTGCCATCAGCTTCTGGGGATATGAGATACTTGAGGACATTCGTGAATGATTCTTGACAGGTAAACTTTCAAGTCAGACAAAAGCTGATCGCACACATACTGGATGTCCAATCAACTTTGGGAGCATAATTGGCTAGTCTCGCAACTACTACTTTGGCGTATCTGTCATTGAGTAGCTGTTCAGCCAGGACTTCGACTGAAACAGCGTCCGCGATAGATGGAGTTGGGCGAGTGACGACCAGGTCCATAGATGAAGCTGATCCATTGGGAGATGTCGTAGGTGAAGAAACCTGCCTTGCAATTCGAGTTTTGTGCGAAACAGATAGCTTGGCAGGTCCAGAAGAAACAAAGGACGATTGTTAAGGTTGAGCACGGGTTAACCCGTGAGTGAAATATGGCACACCGTACCCGTACACACCGCAACCCGCACGGGTACGGGTACGGTGTAACCCGTGCAGACCCGCGGTTTGTCGAAAACCCGCGGTATGAAAAAAACCCGCGGGTTGTCAATACATGAACGAGGCGAATTGATTAACATTAGCATACAGGACGGCCTTTCTACTTATCATGTAGCCATAACAGAGTCCGTATCAGCTAATTTTCTCTTCTTTGATTGCTTTACTATGGATACCACGTCTTCGACAACGTGAGATCCATCCTAAGCCATGAACCAAGGCAAAGGAAGGCACGGGTTGATGATGGAGACAGCCGGTTTCGCGTGAAATGGAGGAGTTGCCTTCCCTGCGAAAATACTCGCTCTACAGCAGTCGAAGTTGCTACAGTTTTTGGAAGGAGTTAGATTGTATGTATTAGATAGTTCTGCCACATACCGGCACACTGAGGTAGTCAAGAGTCATCCGATACAGAGTGGGGTACGTGTCACGGTTATTTACCCACCACTTCAATGGATCGCTAACTTTTTCGACCGGCTGTCGCAGGTAGTCTTCAAGTTCGTCGGATGAACTCAACGGCCCCATGGAGTAGTCACTGAAGTCGTTAGCATTGACCATTTCCTGGCTAGTGGTCGACGGCTCAGCGGGTGATTGGGTCTTGTAGTGTAGGACATATTCCTCTTGCGTGACGTGTTCCGCAGCTTCAATCCACTCTTCTTCCCAATTGTGGGCACGGAAGTACTCGAGTTTCAGCCCTGGATGGAGTACTGTGAAAGTGAGTCCCCAGCTTGAGGTTGATGCCATCAATACTTGGACACGAACCCATGGTAATTCTATACACATCTGATTCGTCAGTTCTCTTCCAATACCTATCCATCTTTTTACGTGCTAATTTCATGGCTGCGAGAATTGACGGATGAAACTGTTCTGGAGCGCTTTGGATACTCTTCAGGTGGTCATCTAGTTTGTCCATGGCAGGTATAACAGCTGCAATACTTGTTGCATCACGAGAGAAGAACACTGTTGCTGATTTATAACGCTAAGTAGACATGAGTGGCCCGGTTCAGGTAAATGACATTGCCACAGCGGGGATGCATACCTGGAGGACAGTAACGAGCTCCTCGATAACAGACCACTCCTCTGCACTTAGGTGGTACTTGCAGCGCAGTCGGTGACCACAACCCCAGGCACGTGTGGCAACCCGTAAAAACCCGTAAACCCGCAGTACGGGTACGGTGTGGGCACGGGTTGACCTTGTGACAACCCGTACCCGTACCCGTCGTACCCGTAGACCCGTAACCCGCGGTGGTAAGCACACCCGTGCTCTACCCTAACGATTGTGCTGACTTTGTCTCAGTCCTAGACTGTGACTGGAGGCCATTCATTGTCTCCGGCAAACCATTTGCTAGACGCCGCCTCCAGCCCCATCAGGATTCCGTCACTTCTGGAAACGTGTCTTCAGAATTGGGCATGCGTGAAGGAGTCGACTCGCCACATAGAGCAGGGCGAGAAATTTTGCTTTCATGGGAAAGCTGAACATGAGGCTTGACAGCGATTGCGCTCTCAAACCCAGATGGAGAAGTTGGCTGTGACTTCAACGGTAGAATGACATTTGAATGGCTGACGACTCACGCTGTTGGTCATTCATCACTTTGGGCAAACCACACGCCAAGGGCGCATGTTTCACGCCTATTTGAAAGGGTAGTCCGTTCTTCGGCTGACGTCGATGTGATCCTCGAATCCGTTAGACGAATGTGTAAGTAATGCGTACCAGTCGCGATGTCGTCAAATCGGTGATGGCTGAGATGGCGTCTGACTACACACATAAGCCGGTTATGTAAGTACCGAAACTATCCGGGATGTTCCGATCTGTCCAAATTTGCAAAGCACAAAGGAATATGTGTGGTTCGAGACATGAAGCGCAACAAGGATGTATGTAATATATTATAGTTCAGTGACGAGGAAGCCGGCGAACATTCCGAGTTGAATCAGTGTCATATCCTGCCGTAGCCCATGGAGGTAATTTGCGTTTGCGCTGAGAGTCCTGTCGCAGTAAACCATACCCTTCCACATCATTGGCTCCACTCCAATTCGGGACCTCTTTGACTGTGCTAAAACCCTCTAGTAATATATCCCTGATGGCCTTGTAATTGAGCATATGGTCATCTGCAGATGCCCTCCCAAGTTGTTTGAGGAGATTGGCGACCATGGCACCAAGAGGCTTGAAGAACTTGGTAAATTCATTAGTTATGATGGTTGGCTGAGATTTCAGCCCTGTTTTGAGGCCACCCAAGCTCACCGCATCGGCTAAGCTTGCCACTGAAACCCAAGACTTCAAGATCGTCTGATTGACATGCTTGTCCATACGAATGGTGCTTGGACCAGCATATAAGACGCACATCCATATAAGAACGTAAATGAGTGATTCAATGTCGTCACTGGGGGAGTGCGTCGTTGCATCGTTGGCATAGCCGAGAAGGATGTTGGCCGACATGAATGGTATTGTTCCCTGACCAATTGATAAGTGAGGGGAGACATCTAGATAAGGAGAATACTTACAGTGCGGTCACCAGGAACCACAGGGAGTGTTTGATCAAGACAAGTCGCGTAATCAAAGTCAATGAGAAGACCACGACGCAAGACGCCAGCTCGGATCAGGTTGCGCCTTTCTTGGTCCCACCGAGCGAGTTTCTGTTCGTGTGTCTCATTCGCAGGTCCATCGACTCGGGGACTTTCAACATTATCGGATGTTTCACCGTGACCTTTCTGGGTTTCCCCCTCGGGGGCTCGTATCATGATATTATTGACACTAATATCACGGTGAAGGACGCGAAATTGCATCACGAGCACCATGTGAGCTGTAAAGTGAGATCAGTAGCAAAGCAAACAAATTACTGTTCCGACATACTGTCCAGGGTATCGATGAGGACACTGAGTAGTTCACGAATAGATTTGAAATCAGACAGGGGGATGCCAACTGGCTGCATCAGAAGCCGACGGTGGACTCGAATATCGTTACTAGTGAATGGGAGAGATGAGCGGCGTGCATCAGTCCGATCGTCTGAGCCTCCAATTTGGACAGTCCAGGCAGCAACGAGCTGGGGGACACCCTGCAACCCCTGGATTTTGCGAAGAGTGTCTGTCTCGCGATCTGTTCGGCTTTTATGTGTCCAGGAGTCCTTAATCACGTAGTCTTCACCATTACGACGGACGTGCCAGCAAGACGTGCCTCGACCGTGGATTAGGAAGCTAAAAAATATCTGCCTGACAATACGATATGTCAAGGACTCGACGCGAATGGTGCCAAGACTTGATGAAAGTCGTTGGTGGATGGGCGAGAAACAAACAAAGGTGGGATCGAACCCGAGGTGTTCAGAGTCACTGAACGCGAGTACGGCCAGCATGTGCAATAGTACGCGGGGGGATTTATGTATGTTGTAGGGTTGGGAATGCACGACTCCAGAGCGGTCAAACATGTGAAGACGAAATTCTTGATTTGAGATCGATAATGCGAATAAGAATCGCCGACCAGGCTGGGATGCAAAAATTGCATACGCCTTGCGCATGACACCATTGCGGATGGTGCGTATGCCATCGGAAAGTGAATAAGAGCCTGAGGTCAGCTCCATGAACGAGACGACACCTTTCCAAGAGAAGACTGGCTCGGGTCCAAATACACTTTGAAATGGAACTTCCCGCAGGACTAGATCTGGCTTCCACACCATCGGGCTGTCCTTGATTGGTTTGCGCGAGGTTTCTGAGGACCAAAGACGGTGAGCTGCATTATGCTGGGCCGTCATGGAACGTGTGGCCATCGTGCGAGTACCTATAGCCTTTGAATCTGAGTCGTTAGTTCTACGGATAAGGGTCGGTACGGTACCTGCAGTTTGTGAAACTGAGTCGCTGGTCCTACTGGGGATGGGGACAAGGGGTCGTAGAGCCTCTGTGATCCTGTTCAACCAGCTTGCGACATGCTGCTCCTCTGAACCAGCAACGGGTATGAAAGTTCCTTCGATCGTTTCTTCCTGCGAGGTCCCGGGAATATGCCTGTTGATGACCTCGCGTCTACCACGCCGAGGTTGCGATGGCTGACTGGATGAACGGCCCCGCCGGGACGAGCGTCCTTGCTGATGCTGCGACAAGCCAGCAGAAACCGGTAAAGACCTGAGTAAATTAGGGACTTGGGTTGGCTCCCAGTGACCATCTCCATAAAGAACTTCATTATCGAGTTTCAGCGACGTGATCTTCAGTGTCCCCCCTGCTGATGGCAGATGCTTTACGATTGCAAGAGCGATTCGGCTGCACAGATCTAGAATGTAGTGAGACCGAGCATTTGAGTCCTCGTTTATTGTAGCATCCTCCAACTCCACCAAAAGGTCTTGATTGACATTTTCCACATTGAAAACTTTCCCTGCTGTGGGGACAGACGTGGTTCTGAGTTTCAGAGGTGTATTTTGTGTTGCCGCATGCTGAGCAGGTATGGGGGGATGAAGGGTATCCATGGGTGGCACAAGGGCCCATTGGCGGTCTACAAAATTCCTACGTATATCGAAGATACAAACTTGCGACAACAATACATAGAACTTTGAATGGACTAAAGTAAGGTCTCAATAGGTGACAGTGCATAGAAGAACTCCTTGTTCCAATATCTGTTGAGCCAAAATTCATTCGATAGCTCGTAAGACGTGTGACGTGTGAGACGCGGATTTGCCTCTTTCCCGAAACACGGAATAACATGTGCCGGGGACCGAATGTGGTGCAATGCGATTACTTCTCCAGCTCGGGTACCATCCCTCTTCATTGCACGTCTTAAGATATGCAGGCCAGCAGCTCCGTCGGTTGTGTTACATGATGGAGGAGAAAGGGTGTCGTTGAAGCGCTGAACATATGCGAGATACATGTTACTGTGAAGGAGGCGAAAAATAAGGCGGATTTGTATAACAGTGTGTCCTGAGAGGTAGTGTGAATTTTTGATGAGACATTCCGTTGTAAAGCATACCTCTGAGACCGTTTGAAGGCCAATCACTTTCAGCTGTCCGACTAATGATAGCAAAGTCATACCGACCGTCGGGGAGTCGTGGTGACAGAGGAGAGGCGACAAGAGTTTGCGGCGGTTCGAGGGACTCGACTGCCTATCATGATAACTTGGTTGCTGAATTCAAACTTTGCACCAAATTTGCATTTTCTCGATGGTGGGGTTGCGTACTTCGACGTGTCCCACGAAACAATCAGGGCGGCGAAAGTAGTTGGCGACTGCCAGCCGTAGGTCAGGTAAACCATATGTCTCGGCAGCTTCATCAATTGAGATACGTAGCGATGGCTTGACGGCAAGGTGGAATGCAGTTGTAGCGGAAGCAAAAATTCTGGGGGGAGATACGGAGTTGGGGACAGAACCGCTAATGATCGCTTTGGCAATCTTGAAGTAATTGACAGGTGAACAAGTAGGTGTGTGATAATAACTGGCACGGGATACATCCGGGTCTGGCTCATGTTCGTCTTCTTGGTCTTCGTTATCTCCTTCAGATTCTGGTTGTTCAACGGACGCAAGATGGGTAGCAACGTCAAACCGAAAACATTTTTCGGCTCGATCTAGATGTCGGGCAATCTGCGCATAATACTCCTGGTTGTTTCCTGAACGCACGGACTGCTTGATTTCGGTCACATGCGCATGCTCTGTGACATCCGCTGTCCATTGCATAATGGCCCCAGATGAACGAATAGATGATACAACGTGTTGCACAAGTTCAAGCTTCGGGATTTCCCAATGATTGAGAGGCCCGTTGCAGCCTTGTCGTCCACCAGCAGTGATGATAGCCAATTTATTATCGTGAAATGCACGTAGTGCCACTTCGACTGTGGTCAAGGAGCTATCATCAAAACAATGCATTTGAGCCAGGTACCGGAAGTCGAGAAGAGCTCTGATAGCTGCCAGAAACTTTGGGGGCACAGCTCCTGCGATCACCCCAACAATATACCTTTGCACAGCGCGGTGATCACGACCAGTTACTTGCTTCAGATTTGATACACCTTCTTCGAACGAATGGTATCCAACTGGGGTTTGAACGAGAGAAAAACGGTAGTCGATTTCGGCCTGTTGAACAACGTTGATACACCACTGTAGATCATGGTCCCAGAATAAGCGGTGAAAGTGATGCAGAACCTCTGGATTGAAAAACTTTGAGGGATTGGAAAGCGGCCAGTTTCTAAAAAACGGCATGTGCACGCCATTAAGAGAGTAGCGCTTGGGAACCTTGACGAAGCGTTCGAAGTCATGCGATGAAACCTCTGAGCAGGCGCATTCGATGTCCTCAAGAGTTCTCGCAGCAGTGCACGGGGGGTGGGGGAAAGGGTCTCCGAATTCCTTGTATACCGCAGTCGACACCAGAGATGCGTTAGAGCTAGTGCCTGCTAGTAAACTCTGCTCAGGCGTATCGGCAATGTAAGCGACGAGAGGAGTGAAACAATAACACAAGTTACCAACAGGATCACTCATCATGATCCCGATGGTAGCGGCGATCTTGAGGGGCTGTAGCACGAGGTCGAGGCTTTCGTGAACAAGGCGGGCGGACAACAAACTTCGAACACGTGATTTCGGATGGATGAAAGAGGCAATGGGTAAAAGTGCGAGGAGGACATGGGCATGTAGCGGATATCAGCGTTGATGTTGGCGAGGCTGAGAAGTAATGGGTGTGCCATCCTATTTCTGCTCATCACGGAAATGTTCGTCTTGTCAGAGGATAACACAACCCCGAGGAGAGTTCCGCCATTTGGTATTTGATCCTTTGCAATTTCAGAAGAGACAACATTTCTGGAAAACAATTAGCTTACCTGTAAATCCCAGGCATGATTTCCTGTCAACCATTCTTCGTAGATACGGACTGTCCATGCGGACGATGACCATACTTTGCGTGGGACGAATGAAATGTGGGATGCGAAGAATGGGTGACTGAGGAGAGATTGGAGACACTCAACTGGATCGCGATAGTAAAGGACCGCTTTGCGCTTCGTCGAGACCTCAGTGTTGATTGTGTGTGACTTCCAGCGTGGACCAGATGGTAGCATTTCTGCGCGTAGGCGTAACTCTTTTGCCGATCGAAATGATATGGGAAGTTGATTGATCTACGGCATACAAGTTGGCTCCAAAAAAGAAAGAAAGAAAACAGATGTACTTACCAGATGCAGGGATAAAAAATCATCAATAATGGCCAGACTTAGACGTGAACGCAGTAGCCATGATGCCAACTGCCAATCCGCCGCCGATGCGAATGGATAATACAAATTTTCTTGTCGGAGGGTTGAATACTGGTCATTCAAAAACCCATCCATAAAGGTCGATCCCCCTGGATAAAGTGAAGGGATGTTGGGGTGAGTATCGACAACCGGGACGGGAACCTGATGAGGAGGCTCATCGTTTTGACAATTTGGGATATCTCCGAATTCGCCCGGGGTTGTTGCGTCATCAATATCCTCTCCAAGATGCTCGCCAGGCTGGTGTTCCACCGGAGGGTGAGTTTCTGTGTCCTTCCGGGCAGCTGGGACCTGGCGATGGAGGCAACGTGGTAGGTCATTCATCCACGAACCGCATGCAGTCGAAGGCTGATTCATGTGTTGAAGTACGCGCGTCTCGTTTGCAAACCTCTTGCCGCAGTCAGGACAGAAGGAGATCTTCTGCGCTTGATGAAGCCTCCACTTCACTTTAGGCATGATGCAGGAATGCAAGAAGCTAGCTTTATTAACTTACCATTTTGGTCTTGACAACATGCATAAGACACAATCCTACTTTTTCATCCATTGTGATGACCACCGATATCCCTGATTTTGTGAGTATAACTTTTTGAACTCATGCATTGTATTCATCATAGAGTCCACTGACTTCTATTCCACCTTCCAGGTTGCCCCCAAGTCGCCTGTGTCGGGATCAATCCTACTGTACAGCTCTTCTTCACCTCTGAACACGATGCGCTCGTCAACTACTCCTGAAACTGTCGTACAAAAGAGAGAGGAGGAAGATCAGGGCATTGAATGTGCTGCTAACTCACAGGCCAGTATGGCATATGACATCGTGAGTGCCTTCTTTGCATTCTGGACCCCAGTTCTGTATTATGTAGCCAGAAGTGCTCGCACCGTCAACGATCCAGTCCCCAGAAAATCAAGTGGAGGCCCATTTTCTTTTAGCAATGGCAGCCAGCAACTGCAAGGTCCAATACATCCAAAAATCCCTCGCGGACCAAGTTGTTCACCGTGATGCGCTACAGCTTCAATACAGTCGTTTGCAGGTGGAGAAGGCCAGGTCGAAGGTAACAGCTGCAGAGTTGCATGTTGGACGAGTACGTATGATTGTGAGACGTAGTGGATATAGTCCTGATTACTACGGAGAACCGCACACCACTTCATTGTTTTGAGTACATAGCGTACTAACTTGGCACCATTTTTCTACATATATACACGTTGGTTGCAGGTAGTATGGAGTATAGATCAGTTACTACAGTGTCGGACGTGGACTATGGAGAAGTCCCGCTGGGTAATTTAGGTCACTTTACTGTTGTTCTACTGTTTGGACGCAATGCTCGCAAAATCGACAAGTCCCGATTATCCCTTACAGAGCAAACATACGGTGAAGTAATATCCGAATCTGGTTATTCCCCGATACTCATCTCCAGACTGTACACAGTGAATAAGTCGAAATCCCCTGGGGCACCCTGGACCGTTCACACATAAACCCACTCTTTGCAACCACGATTGACGGCCACCTTGCCAACCGTAACGGTTGCAATGGATGACCCCCACCACTACATCGTAATCGCGGTGTGTACTGTGCGTCCAGCAAGTTTCCCCCTCACCGTACCTTTAATCTTTAAAGTAATTTATGACCAGCATTTGACTACGACAGTGTTGACCACCAACCACCTCAACGTCGACGATGACATGATTTACGGCCACCCTTCTGCAGCCTGCTTCACACCATCGTCGTCGGCAATGCCATGAACCCTCCTCCATTCAGCTATTGCACATTGACGCCATCAACCACATGCCGACTATCGCCATCTATTGCAACCACCCGACGTCAATACATGCCACACCTTCCCATCCACTTTACACACCAACGACCGGAGCCTCTCATCTAGACCATGTCGGACCCCACTGTGCAGCTATTGCACACTGATATCGACAGCCACATTGCGACTATCACTATCGATCGCGACCACCAACGTTAACGGACACCACACACCCATCCACCTCACCCATGGCACGTCTCCTGTCCACACCTGCCTCGTGACCACATCTACTGTGTAGATTTTGGAAGATGTCGCCGCCACCGGCCTCAAATGCCAACCACTGCCCCCTTTATGACTCAACAAAGTTTTCCGTTTATCGGGACAACAACGCATGATGACGGACTTGGATAGTTGATTATCAGATGTAGAACTACAGTAGCAACAACTGTGTATTTAGAGGAAGTGCATTATATAGTATATATTTAATAACAACTGTGCTTGCTGCATTGTGTAGGAAGTTGTGTGACTCTTGGATATTTATTGTGTCATTGCAATGCTGCCTTCTCTGTACATTCTGTGGTTTCTATTGATGTCTGGTGATATAATTACTGATTGTGAAGGTTACAGCCTACAGGGATGTGTAGAATTAATGAGTCTGCCCAGACTGTACAGATTTGCACATAGATGTGTGAACTGTGGAACCTGTAGCCAAAAAGGGCTGTTTTGCTGATGACTGGGTGGTTTAAACTTTCTGAGTGACTTATTATCTGTGAGGCCAGATTGTGCTGGTTACTCTGAATGGTCTTATCTATCTGACAACCTTACTAGCTGGAGAGTCTGACTGCTCTGACCAGTCTGGAATGATCTGAAGTGTCTGACTGGTCTGACATGTCTGGCAGGGTCTTAAATGTTTGACTGGTCTGATTGGTCTGATCACTTTGACTAGTCTGGAGCAGTCTGGACCATCTGACTGGCCTGGAGAAGTCTGAAGTGTCTGACTGCTCTGAGTGTCAGTGGGGACTGACTGCTCTGATTTCTCTGACTGATCTGGAGCAGTTACTTAGGGTTAGGGTGGAGCAAAAATTGCGAAGCGATTTTTGCGATAAATCCAGCTTGCGGAGCTAGAGAGACGAGTGCGAGAGGGAAGGTGGTTCCTGTGCGGGGACAGAAGACCGGGGTGCCTTTCGACTTATTGTCTCATCAGCCCTTCTCGTTATCTCTTTTATCTGTAGACCATTGCTGAGTCGGAATCTCAAACAGCGGGGTTGGTACGGCAAAGTTACCACATGATTCCCTAATCAACCAATCGGTACTAAGCTGGCAAGCGTCTCCGATGCCGAGAACCACGTTGTGGGGGGCAGAGCGGCACTACACACAGCCTTCGCGATAGGAAGACGGTTACTCACTTGACCGATCGGACTAGACCCATAGTCCTTACTGCCGGTGTTAATTACCGTGCAACACGTTCCCCCCTTGGGGGGACAACGACACATGAGGCGTTACCTCGAGGTGATCGCTTCCATCGCATTGGATCCTTAAGATCCGAGCCCTATCCTGGGGCCTTGGCGCCGCTTGCAGAGCGGCCATGCCTAGGGCATGAGGCGGAGCCTCATGTCCACCGGAGCGGACCGGAGTCCGACCGGGGTTCCGCACCAAGGGAACGATGTTTTTCCGCCAAAGCGGAGCAAAGGCGGTTGCATAGCCGGGGCAACGGTAGCGAATCGGAGCTACCGGCGGGATCGGACCTAGGGCCAGTTCCACACTATTGCCAACTCGTTAAAGAACTTCTGCCTGGGCCCCTTGTGCCTTACGGGGAAAGTTCGGAGAAACTTCAAAAGGATTTATCTGACCGGGGTCGGACTGAGCCTAGGCTCGCAGACAGCTCGTGCCTGATCACGTGATCGGTCCGCATTGAACCGATAGCCGGTGATCACGTGACAGCCGGGACTACCCAGCTTCCTTTTTAGGAATTTATACAGCCTGTGGTGGAATTATAATTACAAACTGTAAACAATCTTTTGGGAAATGTAATGATGGGAGGAGGTAGATAGACCAATTGGGAGGTCCCAGTCCAAGTTTCAGACAAAACGGCGGTCGGAATAATATTCTACAGGTGATGCAAGCATGCTTGGGTACCGGAAACACATCTTATTAGGAAATATTCTGCAAGGATCAGGACCATTCCCATCATCTTCAGAGATTAGGTTAGGTTACTTAGGGTGGAGCAAAAATCGCGAAGTGTCATATCCATACTTTTCCAGTCGCAACTCTGGTCTAACCATGGCCCGCCTGACCTCTCCTTAGGCATAGATGCAACTCCGGATCTAGTCCGGCCATCTCCAGCCCTATAGCTGCACTCTAGCTCAACTCCAGTCACTATGTCCATCTCCACCTCAGGACTAACCCCTGTCTTCCTACAGACAGATCCGCAGTCTAACTCCTCCATGTCCGACCTGTACCTACCACTAGTCGCTACTCCGGTTTCAGTCCAGCCACTCCCTTAGCCTTGTCTGCGACATAGCCCAACTCTGGCTGGTACATCCAACTCTGGCTCAGTTCTGCTCCTGCTCCTGCTCCACTTCCTCTGTCAGGTCCACCAAAGGCTTAGGACATTTCCATGTCCAACTCCGGACCTTCCTCCGGCTACTCCGCCCTTCCTCCACCTGTGCACTCCCTCCGCTCTTGCACTTCCTCCGGTCCCACTTCCTCTGGTCCCACTTCCTCTGGTCCCACTTCCCCTGGTCCTGGACATCGCTCCAGACTTAACATTAGTTAAGTCCACCTCTGACCCTTACCTGTCCTCTTCCGACCTAGTTCCCTTGTCCCTGCTTTTCCTCTGTCGTCCCTGTAACTCTAGTTCCCCATGTCTGCTTCCGCTCTGGTTTATTTTCCTGTCCCTGCTTTATTTTCTTGTACCTGGTTTATTTTCCTGTCTGCTTCTGCTCCATCCCTTGTCTCGACATTAAGGTGTTTACTTGTCACCGTATATACTCACCTTAGTTTCATTACTATATAAACTACCGTACTCCGGCCTAGTAGTCCTTAGATCAAATCTTGACTAAGATACTCCCCACTCTGTACTACCCACCATGCTCTCCTAAATCCATCTGTTCATCTGAACTCCTGAACTTCGGCCAACTCCGGCCTCCGTCCTATCTCGTCCCCTTGGTCCTATGTCTGATCCTAGCAAGTCTCCTACTTGCACAAGGGCAATAGCCACTTCTGTCCCAGACTTGACGCTAGACCTCTCAGGACTATCCCACCTCTGGGATGTCCTTCACTCCGGACAAGCTGCGCTCAACTCCGGACCACTTTCCCGCAGTCCGGACTTACTCCGCAAAAACCTGGACTTACTCCCTGTGCTCCTCTAGTGCCCGGACTTCGTTCATTTGACCCGGACTTGACTCTCCGCACTAACTAGCACCTACTAGTGTCTGGACTTACCTCCTCATTAGTTCCCTGCACCTCTGGACCTCCTAGTAAGATCGTTGAGGAGAACCGGTTTTGACAATAGGTTGCCATACTGACTCACAATAGCACTGAAGCACCAATAACACAAAAGTATGGTGATGACATTAAAAACATTAAATAGTACTTCTCGGGATCATGGTATGTTCATTCACCATGCCTTCCTGCAAGTCTCATCCAGTCCCCACATTCTACAATATGCCTGAGCCACCACAACCATTGCCCATGTTATTTTTGCAAATGGAGATGTGTTGCCAACCTAAAAATCCTGTAGCTGTATCTGCCAAGGAAGAGATGGCTATGTCACACCTTCTGATTGCTGCACCTGCTGTCTCAGGGGCAATAGTCAAAATGCAGCACATGACCACAACTAGAACCACTAACTCAAGAGCAACAACCCCCAGAGCTGCATCCCCTATCACAAAGCCCTCGGGAAGAGAATGCCTCTTGTACCCGAACCACCACCTTCCCCTTTGGGACAAGTTGTCCCCCCCACCAAGCATCAGTGTTCACCCACCTCACCATGCGCTGTGAGTCAAAGTGTGGATTTGGGTTGGAACAACAACCCAAACACAACACCAACAAAGGACTATGAAATTGTGCGAGTGGTGGTTTACCTCCGTGGTGTCCAGAGAGGATTTGCTGAGGAGGAGGGAAGGGGATCTACACCAACAGGGTGATGCAGATGATGATGCAGGATACTCCTGGGGTACAGGAGCAATAGAAGATGAAGGGGATAGGGGTCTGGACTCTTCCTATAGCCTAGGAAGTGTCAAAGTGGGGATTGGATTGACTGAGACTGAAGTGGCGATACTACACCTAGAGATTGGTGCAGCAAGGGGACAAGGGGGCTCCTGATGTCCAGAAGCAATGGGATATGAAGGATTGACAAACTAGACTCCGCTTGAGCCTAGGAAAAGACTTGGACTTGGATAGATTGAATAAAACTTGAATATCAGAGCCTTTAGACCTTCACTGAAGCCTACAAGACTCAAAGAACTGAGGGGATACTGATTGAGAGGGACTGAGAAAGGGATAATTTCGTGCAATTCAGCTCTATGATCACTGGGCTGAGCCCAGGGGTTTAAATACATGGGGGGGCACAGCATTAAAGTACAAAAAGAGAAGGGAGTAAGCAGAATTTGTCAAGGATTGGTAAGGGATTGGTAAGAGCTTTGTAAGGGGTTTGTAAGCAATCAGTAAGCAAGGCATAAGCATAGGGAGCATGAATAAGCTGCTGAGTAAAGGAATGAGTAAGCTGCATGACAAGATTGATTGGCAAGGGAGTGAGTCATCAGCTGAGTAATATACCAAAAATGCGAAAGGGATAGAGTAATACTGATGACAAGAGAGCATCAGTAAGCAAGGGATGAGTCACTGCACAGCAGAAGAGAGTCATTGATGCACAGCCCAAGAAGTTTGATGGGAGGCTGTGTACCATCAGGAACTTGATGGGACAACAATGGGGAAGATCTGGGATTAATAGGGGGATTGATCCAAGACAGAACAGACACAAGAAGGGTACCAGGGGTCCAGAGGTCTTTGGGGGGTCAGCATACATTAAGGTGTAATGCATGTGTTCTAGCACTGCTGTAGTGCAACCATGGGCTCCCTTGACGAGCTCTCTTCTGGGAAAGAACGAGAGAGGGTTCTTCTTCCTAATAGCACTCTAAAGTGGGGGAATAACTGTCATGGTGCTGGGGGACGTCGTCTGAAAGTAGGGAAGCAGATAGAGTATTGAATTTGATGCATCCAGGAAAGTGAGACAAATGACAAAGGAAGATGGACATGGCAAGTATCTGGGAGGAAGGGACCATATGATGAGGGCTCAGGGGACACAGAGATGACCAGAGATGACTTCTCAAGCTTGACAACAGACCTAAGACAACCAAAGTACATCCTTGATGCAGGACTGACGAGGAGAACGCGCTGACTGAGAACAAGGGGGACTGAGGGAGCAGGCTGGGAAGATATGTGCCAGCCAGTGCATGGGAATCCAGGGAGAGGCTGTCCTAAGAGCAGGACATAGTGGAGATCTGCAGCAATAGCGGAGAAATGATCCAGAGAAAATACGGACTCCATAGTGAGCGATGAGACGAGTGTCTGGATTGCGGGGGGAATATCTCTGTGGGAAATGAACAGATTTATGTCAAAACTTGACAGGCAGATAGACCATGCTCTAGGCTCTCTGACGGTATAGTCACGTGCCTGATAGCTTCAGAAATGGTGGAGCTATTTGAAATATCGGAATGCCAGCACTGGGCACCTAAAAATGACATTTGGGTGCTAAAATCATTTCTTCTCTTCTTTCCTTCATTTCTCCTTCAATTCTTCAGCTTCTTTGCTCGTTCTGGTATGGGAGTTGGACTGCAATAGTGTGCATTCCTTTCTCATACCATAATAGACATTATTCATTCAGTTTCTTCTGCTTCTTGGTGGTTCTTGTGCAAGGGATGACTGTCAGCGTCGGCATTCATCTCTTGCATCAGGATAGTCTTCTTGTGCGATAGATGGCTATGATGAGGGTCCATTGTGCTTATCCTTCGCATAAGGATCATTCAATATAGTCGGTATCTTCCATGTTCACTGTACCAAACCTGTTTGGTGCATGACAGCACGATTCTTCTCTCAGATATAGGAAAATGTTACCATGCTTTCCCCAGGGGCTCCTTCAGAGCTCAATTTCCCCTGCCTGCAGTCCCTCAATTGGTTTTCCATCACTTTAGTGCCCACCCATTCTGTTGGTCCTGGATCACGAAAGCTGACCCCAATGCTGGCACATCATTCCAGGTACCCACTGTCCCAACCTTGTGTCCAAAGGACAGCCCCAAGGCTATCCATTGGATAGTCTCCATATTCCATGTGTTCAAGTCACAACTCGCTCCTCAGGCACTCAACCCAGAGATAGGCAGGGAGAACCCTGCCTATGTCAAACTATACCAGAACAACATGCTGTTGCACCTCCATGCCCAACATGCCCACCTCATGGTGAGGAAACCACCCCCTGCATCCCCCACTTGCGCCGCCCCCCAGCCTGTTGCAAATATCCCCCCTCAACCCACCGGCACCATTGTGGAGCTCTGTGTGGAGATTGTGGCCTTGGGAAGAGAGGTCCAGGCCCTTTGATCTTTACATGAGGCTTCTTTCACAGCCCCACTCTCTCCACACACCGCCCCCACTGTGGTGCCCCCCCATCCCCCCTCCCCCTCCACCTCATCATCTATGTCTGTCACCCAGGAGGGCATTGCCCATCCCCAGCACAAGTGGCTACAGGCTGTCTTAGATCATTGGCACTGCCCACCTCCCTTCCGCTCCATCAATTCCTCCATGACACCCTTCTATCCATTTGATATCCCTGATGACATACAGCAAGTGTTGGAGGTGATCTTCACCTTGGACATGCTCCGGTTCATGGGTTTCGACTGCAATGGTGATCTGGAGATCACCATCCGGTGTGCGCCTAAGTGAGGGAAGAGGTCAGAACAACCAACAACCAACACCAAATGACAGCAATATGCGAGTGGTGGTCCTCCTTTG